>VSMD01056773.1:0-135444 GCA_008750895.1 Mirza zaza | reverse complement strand
GGAGGCGAAGAGGAGGAAGAGGAGGTCCCGGTCCTTCGAGGTCACAGGGCAAGGGGTGAGGCTAGGGGTAGGGGGCGGGGTGCCTGGGCCCCTTCGGATGGGGCCCTGAAGGCTGGATTCCTCCAGAGGCCCCCAAGGCACCTCCGGCCTGCACCACACCCAGAGGCACCCCCCACCAAAGCCTCTGTCCCCAGGCTGGGGCAGTAGCTGGGGCAGATCCTGGTGGCAGATCCCCGCCTCACCTCACTGTTCAACCAACACAGCTCTCCCACCCCAAGACACACCTCCAGGGGCCCCGTCCTGCAGGGAGCATCTCAGACCACAGGATGCACCCAGCCCCCAGTACCCGGCGCCTGGGGAAGGTCACGCTGCCTTTGGCCAAAGTCAAACTCCCTCCAAGCCAGAACACGGGTCAGTACCGGCAAGGGAGGGGAAGGGGAGGGAGAGGCCTTGGCCGTCCCTTGCTGGAAGCATGGCTCTCAAGCAGTACTCACGGGCCTGGCATCTTGGGGGGCGCCCCTAGGGAGTTCAAGGCCACTGGTTGATAGGAGGGGATGGGGAGGCATTCCTAAACCTCTGATCCTGGCCTTGCCTCTGTTGCAGGCTCTGGGAACCCCTCGCCCCTTGCCGTTCCCCTCAACCCAGCTGGCATTTCCCGACGGGCTACTCGTGGGCCCCGCCTGCTCCACGGTGCAAGCACCCATGGCAAAGATGGACGCTTCCGGCATAACTGAGGGGCTCTGCCTGGAACTGGCTCTCCTGCCACCCAAGACTGAATGGGGTGTAGCAGGCATGGGAGGTGGAGGCTGGGCAGATGGCGATGGCCATGGAGCAGAAGCTCAGGATCTCGGGGCTTCCGAGACCCAGGGATTGCAGGGGTGTCTGCCCAACCCATCCACGTGTTCAGTGCCACCGAGATAGGGAGGTGAGGCCAAGAGGCATGTCCACAATGGCTGGACATGTCTGGCCTCCCAGCCTGGGACAGACCGCTGTTGCCAAAACCCTGCGCAGACCTGTGGCCTGTCTCGGCCTTGGAAATGGGGGAGAGAAACTGTTTTGGAGACGGGGTCCCCGGCCCACCTCTGGGGCAAGGGCATCCTGGATGGGTGGGGAGGGGCCGACAGGCATTTCTCATATTATGATTGGGGGTGGGGGGAGGGAATCTGGTTTTGTTACTTAGCAGTGGCTTTTTCCTCCTTCCTTTTTAACAGTAAAATCCCATTTGGGTCTTGATGGTTGTGTTGGAAATTGACCTTGTCTGGAATGTGGAGTGGCCATGACCGATTAAGATGCAAACAACTCCTGTCCCTTCCACACACACCCTCGCCCCCCCCCCCTTGCTGGCTGTACTGCACCAACCTACCAGCACCTGTGGAAAGGGGTTTTCTCTAGACCCGAAGCCCTTCCCAGGGTGCAGCTAGCAAGGTCCTTTCATGCCCCCATCCCGTCAGCCTTCACACCTGCCCAGGCCCCCTCCCAGGGGAGACCAGGGACTTGGGGTGGCCTAGAGTGCAGAAAGCCTCACAGCCCAGATGAGGCATTTGCGCCCTGGAAGTTGGGACTCAGAAACTGCCCACCCAGACCCCTGGGCTTCAGGGAAAACTCCTGCAAGGGGGCCTGGGGTGTCCCGGGCTTCGCAGGCTGCCAGGTGATCTGACCATCTGGATGTTCTCACCTGCCCTGCACCGCATCTGTGGCACCATGTCTGCACCAAGCCCCCGTTCTCAGGGAATAGCTCAGGGAAGGGAATGGGAGACCCGCAGCTTGTGGGACTCTCCCTGGGCTGTTTACACCCAGGGACTGGCGGCTCAAGCACCCCCTCACCTCTCTGAACATCGGTTTATTCTGGACCAAGAGCGTTGCCTGCAAGTCAGCTGTGGAATCAGCTGCAGACACCAGGCATGTGGCCTACCACCCCTCACCTGAATCCACCCAGCCCCAAGGCCACCAGCGCCTGGCCACCCGGGGCCCAGCTGGTAGCTACCTCCGCCTCGCCCTCCCCAGGTCCCCGGGCCGTCTAGGCCTTTATTTCCCAATTCGGAGGCTACTTGGGGGTCCGGATGAGGGTGTGGTAGACGGGCTTGACGATGAGGTGCAGGTGCAGCGCGTTCTCCACCAGGTACTCGGAGTTGCGCCGCTGCAGGTCGGCGTGCACCAGGAAGTCGCCGGCCTCCTCGCTGCTCTGGTGGAAGCTGTAGGCGTGGCGGACGAGCAGGCGGCCCTGCTGGCGCGCGCCCACGAGCACGGTCTTCTGGAAGCTCACGCCCGCCGCGTCGCCGCCGCTGCTGGCCGGCGTGACCACGAGCCGAGGCCGGCCGTCTTCAGGGCGCGCGGCGGGCAGCGCAGTGCCCGCTGCGTCCGCGTAGACGGGCCGCAGACTGACGGGCAGCCAGCGCGGCGAGAAGAGCACGTTCCACGTGACCCGGCGGCCCGCGTCGTGGCCGCTAGGGCCCAGCTGCGTCTGGAAGCTGGTGCTGCGGTCGTCGCGGGCTGGGTTGTTGATGACCCACGGGGCGCCCCAGGCGGGCGCGAGGTAGTTGCGGGGCAGGAAGGCGCTGCCGTTGACGTCGAAGAACTTGGCGTAGTGCAGCGGCGAGGCGGCGTGGAACTGGTAGGCCTGCAGCAGCAGGTCGGCCACCGCGGGGCCGTGGCGCGCCAGGGCAGTGGAGCGCGCCTGCAGCTGGAACAGCTGGGCCGGCGGGATCATCGGGTAGCGGACGGCGCGAAGCGCGCGCTCGGCCACGGCGGGGGGCGGCCGCGCGCGGCCCAGCCAGGCCTCCAGCGCGTGGAACAGCTCCAGCTCGTCCTGCAGCACTAGGTCCGAGCGCTGCAGCAGCTGCGCCAGCAGCTCGGGGCTCACGGCGCCCCACTCGGCGCCGGCCGCCACCGCCGACAGGTTCCAGGCCAGGAACTGCAGGCAGCTCTCGCGCAGGGCCTCGTCCCCAGTGCTCACGGCGTAGTGGTACCAGCCCACGGCTGGGCCCGCGCCGCCCGCCAGGTGCGCGCGCATGTAGTCGGCCACGCCGCGCTGCAGGGAGGCCACCCCATACTTGGTGGCCAGCCTGTGCAGGGGGATGGCCTGGGCCAGTAGCACGGTCAGCTCCCCGCAGTACAGGTACCTGCGGGAGAGGCAGAGAGGTGGCGTATGGTGAGGGTCACGTGGCACCCCACCCCCTCAGGGCGGCTTTCTCTGAGTCCAGAGGGGACCCGGCCTGGAGGCGAGCTTCGTGGTCAGGGGCCCAAACAGAGCAGAATGGGCCCTGAGGCTTCCCGTCTTTTCCTCTCAAGAGCCCACCCAGGCTGTTCCCACTTCACAGCCCCTCCCTCCCCTTTCTTGAGGGGACATGGAAATCGCAGCCATTGACCGAGCCTCTAGGAGGTGCCCAGCAACAGGCTGGAGCAAAATGGATGTGGCTCCTGCCATTGCGGGGTTTCCAGCCTGGTTCGTGTCCTACCACCCGCTTGCCCGGATTCTGGGCAAGTCTTTTAACTATGATGAACCTTAGGCTAACCATCTGGGAAAGGGGGAGTAGCGCCCACCGCCCAGCCCTCGGGGTTACTGTGACAATCACAGACAGTGAAGAATCTTGTTAGAAAGTAGACTGTCAACACCAGTTGACTCTCCTTCTCCTGCCCACCCCCCCGTTTTCTTTTTGCAGCCTCACCTTCCTCCCTGCGTTTTTCCTCTCCCTCTGCTGTCTCTTGCTCTCATCTCATCTGCCACTGTGCCCCTGCTCACCCCACCAGCACACGGTGTCCCACTTGGCTCTGTGGGAGTGTGGCCACAAGTGCCGGCCACCTGCCCTCACATCCACATCTCCCCTTTCCACTGTACATTTGCCTCTGGGAATAAAAGACTGCATTTCCCAGGCTGCCTTGCAGTGGGTGTGGCCACGTGACTGACTTCTAGTCAATGAGATGTCAGTGGTGGAGCATGGTATGGGATTTAGGGGAAGGCTGGTTAAATGCAACTGACTTCGAGTAACAGGAAGACCCTTTTCTACCCATCTGTTTTATCCTCCTTCCTGTTGCCCGGAACTTGGAAGTGATGCCTGGAATTCTTCGCCCGTCTTACCTAAGCCATTAGAACAGAGTTACTTTCTCAGACTATAGTGTGAATGGTGCCCCCTGCGCAGCATACTAGCAAGAAGCAGGGAGGTGGAGGAGAGAGCTGGCTAATTTTTTCAGCTCCCTAGCTCTGTGGTTCCAAACCTGGCTGGACAGCAAAGCCACAGAGAGGCTTTAAAATAAAAAACGATCGCTGGTCCCAACCCTAGACCTAAAATTGATCCAGGGTGGGGCCCAGGAATCTGTGGTTTTATTTTTTTTTTATTTTTTTATTTTTTGAAACAGAGTCTCACTTTATTGCCCAGGCTAGAGTGAGTGCCGTGGCATCAGCCTAGCTCACAGCAACCTCAAACTCCTGGGCTCAAGCAATCCTGCTGCCTCAGCCTCCCAAGTAGCTGGGACTACAGGCATGTGCCACCATGCCCGGCTAATTTTTTCTGTATATATTTTAGTTGGCCAATTAATTTCTTTCTGTTTATAGTAGAGATGGGGTCTCGCTCTTGCTCAGGCTGGTCTCGAACTCCTGAGCTCAAAGGATCCGCCCACCTCGGCCTCCCAGAGAGCTAGGATTACAGGCTTGAGCCACCGCGCCCGGCCGAATCTGTGGTTTTAAAAAGCTCTCCTGACCAGGTTTGGAAACAGCTCTGAGAAGGTTAACAGGACAGGGAAGTGACATGAAACTGCACAGAGCGCACAGGCAAAGGCAGGGAGCTGCACCCCACTGCGCAAGAGGGCAGTGGGACCAGAGATGCCGGAGGTGGTGCACTGCCACCCCAACGACCTCTAAGGGCCCGCCTGGGCTTCCACGACCCTGTGGGTGGAGGAGCCAGGGGCTGGGGCAGAGATGAAGCCTCCCTCAATTCTCCCCCTCCCCACCTGATGAACTTGTCGAAGACGGCGGCACAGTCCCGGGGCTCCTGCAGCACCAGCTCGCTCTGGTTACTCAGCAGCCCCCTGAACAGCTCACTGTGCAGTCCCAGCAGCAGGCGGTGGGCGTGGAAGACCCGGACCTCGTCGGTGCCCGCAGCCTGCACCCGCAGAACCACGTCGCTGGCATTGCCCTGTCGCAGCAGCTCCTGCAAGCGTTGCAGCAGCACCTGGGAGTGGTTGATGGAGGTGCCCGCTGCCTCCCCGCCGACATCGGCTCTCTGGGCTGCAGCAGGAAGGAACACAGCACAGCCTGAGACAGCGCCCGGACCTGGGGCTTCGGTCCAAGGGTGCAGAGGGAGCAGCCGGAGACACATGTGCATGGGTGTGGGCAGAGAGCAAGGTGGGCCAAGGAAGGCTGTGAGTGCACACCTGTTTGTGCCCGTGAGCACATCCTGGGTGGGAAGCGTGTGCGGATGCAGACCCCGAGAGGATGGATTTTGGGCAGGGAGAGGTTTGGGACAACATTCCCAGAGCTGATCTCTATGGTGCCAGAACCCCAGGCAAGGCTTGAGGAAACTCTTGGTCCCAGCCCCTCTCACCTCCTGAAGAATTGTCCCCCTAACCCCTCGGGGTTGTCAGCAGTGGTGCATTCACTGACATGCTCACTGAGCCTCTCCTGTGTGCTGGACGTTCTCCTAAGCACTTGAATGTGGCAGTGGGCAAAATAAGCCAAGCCCCTAATGCTCATGAAAGCACAAATTGGCATGTTAGACGAGTAGTAAGCACACAAATAAGCACTCTAGTTTAAAAGCCCCAGCCAGGGGATGAGCGAGTGTCAAGGCAGAGGAACCAGCCTTGCAAAGGCCCCTGAAGGGGGTGGCCTTGGTCTGCCGGGCACAGAGTGGGTAGGGGGGCCAGAGCAGCAGCAGGAGAGGGGGGCAGGCGGGAGGTGAGGCTTCAGGCATGGCAGGGAAGCTGTCACCAGGCCCAGCCCTGCCCGCTTGGGTCCTGACCTGTGAGACAGAAACCCGCCTTCCACGGGCTGCCTGTGGGGGCCAGGAGAAAGCACAGAGGCCAGGCTTGCTGGTTGGGGCTGTTCTCTCATGCTCTGGGGATGCCGGGACAGTTAGTTGGGGCTGTGCACTGTGCTCAGTTACAAAGCCTCAGCCAGCAGCTTTCCCAAGCTCAGGACAGCGAGAGGAGCCTTGCAGAGGGAGGCAGGGAGGGTGCCTGACAGCAGCAGATGGGCCCCATACACACACACACACACACACACACACACACACACACACACACACGGGACCATGGTGAGTGTGGACAGCACAGAGCAGAGCATCTGTGAGACGGAGGGACCAAGGGACAAAGGGAGGGCAAGAGAGAAGTGGGTGGTGTGTTTCCCAGCCCCGCCTCCCCAAGCTGTCACTTTGAAGGCCCTGAATGCTGATGGTGTCCCCATTCGGCCTCTGCCTGGGACAATGGGCAATGGAGGGTCTTCTTGTCCTTAAGACCCCTGCCCGCCTGCCCGGCGCCTCCTCCCCTCCCGGGCATGCTGCCCTCCTCCCTCCAGGGGGATGTGTCCATGGAGCAGTGGAGACCTTAGCTGGCTGGACACTGCCCCCACCAGGCCGGCCGTGTGCAGGGAGGGCTGGAAGGTCCTGCCCCTCCACCCCGCCCTGCACCCCCACCCAGCCCACCGCCCGCTCACCTGCACGAGTGACCAGGCCCACCAAGGTCAGCATGGCCCAGAAGCTGCTCCAGGACCCGGGCTTGGAGTAGCCTATTCTAAGCATCTTTGTGCTCTGCCCCCAAGTCCGCTGGAGGGACAGTGAAGCCCAGGCCACTCTGTTCACATCCCTCCTCCTTATATAGGATTCTGCACAAGGGGACAGCACCCCCTTCCTGCCTGGCCTCCCTCCCCCCCCGACCCGGCCTCTGCCATGGATTGGTGGAAACTGGCCCCAGCTGTTGCCCAGGCAACCACTTAAGCCAGAGAGCGGCAGCCCCAGAGGCTATTGTGCTGCTGCTGGGCCCCCAAAGGGAACAGATCCGGAGCCCTCCTCCCCCGCATCTCCTTACCCCCCAGCAGGACTAGCGTTCCTCTCTCTGGGACGTTTTGGGCTCTCTGAAGGGCAGGCAAGGGGCTCCGGGACCACCAGCAGCCACCGGCCTGAGGGTCCCCAGCTCCCTCCCCCCCGCGCCCAGGCGCAGCCTCCACCCTGGCATGAAACACACTTGGCAGCATGGTGGCTGGAGCGCCATGGTGAGCCGGCTGCAAAGGCAGGGCCTGGCGGGGGGTGAGGAGAGGCAGCTCAGGCTCCCACCCCTCCTCCAGTCCCATTTTGGGGCAGGCCAGCTCTCTGGAGAGGAGGACAAGCATCTCTCGAATAGCGAGTAGCGGTCCATGGGGTAACTGTACCATTTCCGTGTTCTTTGTTGAAGGAAGTTCCTGGCATGCTCTGGGGAGGGTGATGGGCCCGTAAGAAAGCTGCTTGGGGACCGTGACCATCACCCTCCCGGGGTCAAAAGTGTGTTGAGACGGCCGGGCTGGGCGAACAGCAGATGCACCCAACCCCGCGTACCCTCTGTGGGGAGGACCCCTTCCCAGGGCACGCCTGGCCACCTTCCTGCCCTGAGCTCCAGCCGGCCCAAGGCCGGGCACCTGTGGGCCCCGCCACTTCCTTCCTTTCATTGGCCTTCCCCGAGTGGCCTCAGGTCTCTGAGCTCACCTTTTTGGAAGGTTTCTTTTACCAGATTCTGCCTAATTTCCAACTGTAACTTTTCCCAGAGTTTCAAAGAGGCATGCCGCCGATTTGGCACCCCACTGTGACTAACTATAGGGAAACTGAGGCAGAGGGCTAGGTTGGAGCAGTGCTTTTCCAAAAACAAAGGCAACAGAGAGAAGGGGCTTGAGGTCTTGAGCCCAGTGGGGAGCGTGTGTATGTGCACGTGTGCATGTGCAGGGTGGAGTGCTTTGAGTCCTTACCTTTGCAGCTCTTCGTGGCGGGACTCCCTTGAGGCTGGTGCGTTGAACTTGAGTGGCTCCCAAGGAATGCGGCTCCCAAAGGAAGGTCCTGGATTGGAGATGGATTGGCTCGTCCCCTCCCTTGCTTTCTCGATCCCAGAGACCAGCTCGATGCATTGATTTCTGCCTCTGGCTGATACAGAGAGGCCCGACAGCTCCACCCCCTCTCTGGAGCCACAGAGAGAGCAAGAATTGGGTCTGGCACCTGCCTCGTCCGGGTTGGCAGAGTTGGAGCCCTCTGGCCCAGCAGAATCCCTCTGGCTGCCCCGACGTCCACGCCTGCCTTGCTTTGTCCAGATCCACCATCCCTTGCCCACTGGCTGCCCGCCTGCCCTGCCCCTGGGCCGCACCACGTCCTGGCTCAGCCCTGCAAGTCAGGGTCTCCAAGCAGCAGGATACCCCGGGCCTCCAGGGCAGCCCAGCGTCCACGCACGGTGCTTTTCCATAAGAACGTTCTGAGGATAAGGAACCCACTACTCAGAAAACCGCCATCCGGTAGACCCAACACCAGCCTCTTCGAGCTTCTGCGCCTGTCTGTCTTGGAGGGTGGCCCATTGCACCGGCGTCTCCCACGCTCCACCTGGAAACCAGAATCCCCAGGGCAGGACCTGGCATCTGTCTTTTCTGAGCACTCCCGGGTGACTGTTACGTGCACCCCAAGACAAGATCCACCCACTAGGGTTAGATCGGAGGCATTTCAAGTATGAAGGGAGCTGGGGCCCTGGGTTACCAGGAAGACCCAGGAGGGTCACCTCTGGCTCCCGTCTCTAAGAGGCCCCACCTCCCACTATTTCCTTCCTTTATTTTCTTCCTTTCTTTCCCGGCTGGTCAAGTGAAGCAGTGGCTATGGAGAATGAACAAAGAAATCTGTAACTGGTTTGATCAATCGGTTTTAAACACCACCACACTCAGGCCAGCCTTCCCACTATTTCTAACCTCCCTTAAACCGGGTGGTCCTCTAATGATTTAGAAACTGGCTTTCCACAGAGGCATTCTCTGTTCTCATTTTCTTGGTCCAAGGGTTGCTGGAGAGTGTGTGTGTGTGTTTGTGTGTGCAATGCATGTGCATGCATATGTGTGCACTGTTTGTACTTGTGTGTGTTAGTGCACATGCACGTGGTAGGTGTATGAGTGTGCATGTGTACCTGTGTGTGCATGTGTGTGGTGTGTATGTGCATGCATATGTGTGTGCATGTGTGGTGTGCATATGCGTGCGCACATACATGTGTATGGGGGGTGTCGGGTGGGAGAGGGGAAGCAGGGCATTTGCCCCACACAGTCTTTGTGATGGCACAGCCGCAGCACTGCACTTTATTTGACCCTGGGGACCTGCAAACTCCTTAATTCCTTTAAAGCAAGTCCGCTGAGCTCACAAGCGAGAACGACGCCCAGGGAGGAGCCTCACTTCCTGCTGGAGACAGCAGTGTTCATAGCCTAGGGGACTTGTCTGAGGTCTCGCTGCCTGGAGCTGGACTTCAGGACTCAAATGTTGAGTTCTGCTCCACTTTTCTTTCCCCACGCCATGCTGTCTTTCCTGGAAACCTATTTCAGTTGTGATAAGTTATATCCACCAGACAAGGAATCTCTCTCTAGGGCTGTAAAAGGAACTGAAACTCTTGCCATCTTGGGGCAGGATGAAGAGTTTCTGAACCTGCGAAGGGGGTGATCAGACACCAGACGGTGATCACACCACGCAAGGCCCCAGACCCGGCCCCTACCTGGCAGCCGTCCCCACATCTGCAACATCTCTTGTCCTGAGTTAGGGTTGATGAGTGACTTGGACACCTAGATTGGGGAACGGGGAATGATGAGTTTAGGTTCCAGGCCCTGTGTCCTCAGGGCGGCACATTAAACAGGAAGGACTCTTTCCCTGAAGTGACTCACACCCCCTCCGAAGCTCCCTGAAGCCGGGCTGTCCCATCACAGGGGCACATCTACTTTCCCACTCGGCACCCCTGATCATGCCGTTCCCTGAGCGAATGCCCTTCCCCATCTGAGTGCATGTGCCTGCATGAAACCCGAAACCTGAGCTCACAGGGCCCCCCTTCCAGAATGTTGTGTGAGGGCGTGAAAAGTGAGCAGCTCTGGGGGAGGAACAAACATGAGCTCACGTTCCAACTGCCACCACGCACCAGCTCTGTGACCTTAGCCAAGTTGTTTAACTTCTCTGAGCCTCAGTCTCCCCTTGTGTAAAATGGAGGGGATGGGGACCAGAGTCAGCTTGAGGGGCGGCTGCAAGGATGACAAGTGTAGGGACAGGCAAACGAATCATCCACCTGGTGCACGTGCCTGGGCAGGTCTGGCTGGACTGGCCGCAGCTGACGATTTCAGAGCCCAAGAAGATGAGGCGTGCAGCTGTGCACAGGTAACATCTGCTACGGGCTGGCCCACCCCACATGTGTCTCCCTCGGTGGGCAGAATACTCCCCCTCCCCATGGGCTAGCAGCCTGCCCTGGCCACCGAAACAGCACCACGCAGGAAAGAATCGCCACCACCCAGAAGGGGTCCCTCACCTCTCATGCTCCTGCTCGTGACTTACCTGCCCTGTCCTGTCTGCTGCTGTCACTGAGCTGGGAATCTCTCCAGCTGTGGATCCTTCAGACTCTCTGTCTGGAATCGCAAACCCCCACGCTGTTGCCAGTGAGTATTACAACGTCGCTCATGGGGTGCAAAACATCTTACAGCCACACATCTCTGCGGGACATCATCGCTGTCCTGGGTACGGAGGCACTTTCTGAGGAAGACAAGTTGACTATGTCCTGTGCATGCAAAATATGGTGTTTCTTGTCTCAGCCATTGGAGGTTGCTGAGGTCCTCACGGATCCCCTGGGGAAGCTGATCACTCTGGCTGAGGCTGTCCAAGGGCTCCAGCAGACCTGGGCAGAGCGTCTCCCAGAGCAGGCCTGGAGGGCAGGGCCGTGAAGACATGGTGGTGGCAGCTGCTCAGCTGGCCGAGGGGTGTGCACGAGGGAACCCCCCTCCGTCTGTCTCTCTCCCTGCCCCTCTGTGCACGCCACATCAGAGCCTTGGTTGAAGCCATTGTGTTCTGTCTGCAGAGTATTTAAGGTTTCCAGTAAATGAAAACAAAATGCAGGGAGAGGGAGTAAATGCTGGCAGGGCCGCCGCTCCCCGTCACATGAGGGTGTTCTTTCCAACCCGACTATACCCCTGGCCTCGTGCTGCAGGGACGTGGCAGCCTGGGGGGATTACCTGCCACTTTGCACTTTCGGGGGCTGGAGTCCCAGCACTCTGCCAGGGACCCGGCCTGAGCGGGCACTGCCTGGGCTGGTCCCCCTGCGCCACCCAGGGGGCTGGCCAAAACCGCGGGATGCCCCGGCTTGCAGGGCCAGGACGTGGCCACCAGGGGGCAGCGAGGCCTCAGCCATGAGTGCTCAGAGTTGGGGCCCCCCGCATTGGGAGGTGAGGTGGCTCCAGGCCCAGACGTGGGCTCTCACGTGGGGAGCTGGGAGGCTCCTGCATTCCCTGCTACATTCCCTGCTACATCCCCGAGGACAGGCCGTGGGAAGCGATTCCAGGCTGGGCCTCGGCTCTCCCCTGGGTACCTCTGTCCCAGGTGTCCACCCACCATGGGGCTGCTCTGGTCACTGTACCCCAGGGCAGGGGAGCTGGTGGGCACAGACCTGGCCTCTTCAGCGTGCGCACGGCACCTGCTGGTGTTTATTTGCCAGGGACTGATTTTCTTGAGGCATGGTCCGTTTCACCAGGGCCAGGAAAACAACAGCTTGTGGCACCGCCAAGTCTTGTTTCCCAGCGCTGGCTACTGGCAGCCTCGGGGCAGGCTGCTCCTGGAGTGGCTGTCCACGGTGCACGGCTTTCTGCCACCCTTCCTGGCCAGCAGCCCCCTCGGGTGGCCTCGGCCCCTCCCCCCACCATGGCCTCTGCGGGACTGGCCCCTTAGGCCTCTCTCCTGCTCCTTAGGCCTCTCTCCTGCAGTGGCCTCCCCCCTCCCACCTGGCCCTGTCCCCCTGGGGCAGAGTGCCCTTCTCTCTTCCCCGCCAGGAAACCCCTTGCAGAGTGTGGATGCCCGGAATCCTTCTGCCTGTCCCCAAAGTCCTCACCCTGCAGTTTGACCACCCCAGCCAAGCCAGGGCCAGTGTGCAGAGTGCCTGGAGCCTGAGGCAACCCACCCAGATCCTGCCACCCTGCCTCTTCCCCTGCCTTCCCTCTCCCCGAGACAGACCACGCCCTCCCCAGTCCTCTCCTAAAGCCCCCCGCCAGGCCTCCTACCCTGCAGTGCACCCCAAGGCTCCGCAGCGGCACCTACTAGAAGCTCACTCCCCTGTGCCTCCTCCGCCCCGGCCTTTCCGTTCTCCTCCCCCTCCTCCCCCCACCCTTGTGCTAACAGGCTCAGTGTCTCATTCACTCACTCGCTGGCTCGGGGCAAACAACTGCTTAGAGAGCCGGGGGTGCAGGTACAGCTGGTGATGCTGGGAGGCAACTGTGGAGACCCCCAGGAGAGGCCACAGGTGACCCAGGACTCGGCTCAGGAGCATGGGACTTGAGGGACGAGACACAGGTAATGCATCCTGAAATGGGGCGAGGGACAAGGTGGAAGGCAGGAAGGGCAAGAGGCGGGCGGGGACCTAGAGGCTGGGGCGAGGGGGAAGCTGAGAGTGAGTGGACAGTGAGCACCACCCCCCCACCCCCCAGTTCAGCAGGAAATCCAAAGCTAGAAGGTAAAACTGAAAGAGACTCAGTGCAGTTTGGGGGAGCAGGGGCCACAGCACGTGGAGGGTGGTCCTCCCAGACCGGCCACCTTACCTCTGTGGACTCAGTTTCCCCAGCTGAAGACCAGGGCCATTCCAGCTTCAGTGGGCCCACCTATGAACGGGGTGCTCTTCAGCTTAGAATAGAGGGGACCCCCGTTAACAACCTGTCCTCAGATGGGACGCTGTTGAGTGCAGCAGTGCAGCCACTGGGGACCCCGTGGGGCAGGATGGCCGCGGGTGCAGACTGAAACACAGCTGCACCTGCCATACTCGCCCACCCACCCGGGGGAGGCCCAGCACCCTGGGGTCCTCGCTCGGAGCCTCTGCTGTCAAGGGTGACGACCCATAGGGAACGATGTCTCTTGGCAGCAGGCCAGGCCACCAGGGACTTCTTCCCACCCGTGGGGTGGCCAGGCCACTGAGGGGTAGAGTTGATGAGAATTCTGTTTGCCTGGCCCTGCCCAGGGTCTGCGCTGAGCAGGGTGAGCAGAAAGACCCAGGGTCAGGGTGGGGCTGCTGCCAAGCCAGGCCGGAGAGAGACCAAAGGCTGTGACCTTGCCGATCTGCCCTCCCTAGCTGGGCAGCCACGGACCGCCCTGCCGCCCACACCCAACGGCAGTGGGCCAAGCCCGGAGTTTGGAGACCACTGGCTGGAGATCCCAGAGCTGTCCCCGTGTGTGGCTGGCGTGATCCCTGTCGTCTACTACAGTGTCCTGCTGGGCCTGGGGCTGCCCGGTGAGTGGGGAGCTGAGGGCTGAGGGCTTGGGCTTGGCCGGAAACGGGGGTCCTCCTTCAATGGGTGCCAGTCCTCTGCGCTGACCCCTGAGGCCCAGGATCAGAGACCCCAGGACTCCCCTTGCCTTTACGGGGGTATTCTGGGTCACTGGGGGGCACGGTGCAGAAGGGAGTAAAAGTGAGGGCTGGGATTTGGGGTGCTCACAGCTAAACCCAGAGCAGACAGCCCCCTCCCATGCCAGCAGCGAGCCCTGTCCCCGGGGTGACTAAGTTCTCCAGGCCCACGCTCAGCGCAGTGCCAGCTCCCCAGCACCCAAGGTGCCCGCTGCCTTCCGAGAGCAGAGCTCGGGGCGGAGGTGTGTGCGTGGGTGCAGGAAGGGGTAGGTGGTCTCAGCCTGGTAAGGAAACCCATCCTGCTGGGAGGACAATGAATACCTAAAAAGGACCGGGAGGGGAATGCCACAGGACAGGTGGCTTCTGAGCACACCCTGCCGCACGAGTTCCCTGTGTGTGAGCGGGTGAAGCCAGTGGCCTGCAGCGTGTGGACGGGCAGGCCAGGGCTGCCCCGGTTGGCCTTCTCGGTACAGTGGGTTTTAAGAGGGATCTGGAAAGAGGAAAAAGAGAAGCAGGCACAGCCTCTGGCACAAGCAGGTGGGGAGGGACGGTGACAACGCTTTGAAAAGAGAAGTCCGAGCATCTCTTTGAACGCCTCTGACCTCTCTCTCCCCTCCGATCCCGGCGGGCATCAGTCAACCTGCTGACCGCGGCGGCCCTGGCGCGCCTCGCCGCCAGAACCAGGAAGCCATCCTACTGCTACCTCCTGGCGCTCACGGCCTCGGACATCGTCACCCAGGTGGTCATCGTGTTCGTGGGCTTCCTCCTGCAGGGGGCCGTGCTGGCCCGCCGGGCGCCCCGGGCCCTGGTGCGCACGGCGAACATCCTGGAGTTCGCCGCCAACCACGCCTCGGTCTGGATCGCTGTCCTGCTCACAGCCGACCGCTACAGCGCCCTGTGCCGCCCCTTGCGCCACCGGGCTGCCTCGTCCCCCGGCCGTACCCGTAGGGCCATCGCCGCTGTGCTCAGCGCCGCCCTGCTGACGGGCATCCCCTTCTACTGGTGGCTGGACGTGTGGAGCGACGCCGACCCCCCCAGCACGCTGGACGAGGCCCTCAAGTGGGCTCACTGCCTCATCGTCTATTTCATCCCTTGTGGTGTGTTCCTGGTCACCAACTCGGCCATCGTCCGCCGGCTGCGGAAGAGGTGCCAGAGTGGGCCGCACCTCCGGGTGGGCAAGAGCACGGCCATCCTCCTGGGTGTCACCACGCTCTTCGCCCTCCTGTGGGCACCCCGGATCTTCGTCATGCTCTTCCACATGTACGTGGCCCCCGTCCACCGGGACTGGAGGGTCCACCTGGCCTTGGACGTGGCCAACATGGCGGCCATGCTCAACACGGTGGTCAATTTCTGCCTCTACTGCTTCGTCAGCAAGACTTTCCGGGCCACTGCCCGGCAGGTCATCCACGACGCCCACCTGCCCTGTGTGCCGGGGTCACAGCCAGAGGGCATGGTGGCGGGGCCTGCGCAGAAGCCCCTAGGAGTCCCCAAAGGAGCAGAACTGTAGGGGAGGGGTCCGGCCAGGATACTCGGGTGGCTCAGGGCCACGGGTACTGGGGCCTTTGTGGTTGTGCCCAGCAAAACTCTATCGACACCACCTGCTTCGCCTGGCTGGGGGTGGAGGCTCCTCCTTCCAGGGTAGCTCCCTAGTAGAGGGGAGGACAAGGTAGCCAACTCTTGCGTTTGCCTCACCAGCCATCCCTACTTCCTGGGAAAGGAAAGGGCCCCCCCAGGCACAGGCTAAAGTGTCAGCCACCATGGCATTCCTTCGAGAGGGGCATTTTGCGTGGCATGTTGCAACGCTAAATTAATGTTGGTTGAATGAACATACAGCTGGATGGACGGATGGATGTGAATCGTGTCCAGCCCACCCCCTTTCCTGGGGCCTGCCTCTCACCTCTGAACCGATCACCTCTCTGGCTCCTAGCGGCAATGCCAGGGTTTGAAAAGGAAGACAGCTGCAGGTTCAAGGCCTTTCCTCGGCTAGGGGGAACCAAATGTGTTGGTTGGAATGGGGGGGGCACTTGGGCCTTAGGGTCAGGCAGAGGGAGGAAGTGGTCTTGAAGCAGATTTGCTGCACCAGCCTGGGTCCATCCAGCCCCAGAGACACAGCCCCTCCGGTCTCAGACATCCTGGTTCAATTGTGCTTTACTCCCTGCCCTGGAGCCAGAGCAGGTGCAGGGCCCAGAATGGGCTCTGGGGCTACAGTTTTCACTGTGGCCAAAGAAATGGCCTCTCAGGCCAGGGCACGGGGAGGGCAAGAAGGGAGGACTTCGCTGGCAGGGACCCTCAAGCCCCTGCTGAGCCCTCCAAGCCCATGCCCCTTGGAGCAAGGCCTTTTCCTCCACCACGAGGAGGAAAGAGCTGGCCGAGCTCGGGCCAAGGGGGACTCAGCCTGGCCCCTCTCTAGGCTCCGCAGGGCCCTCCCTCCTGCCCAGCTCTGCTGCCAGCCTGGAGAGGCAGCTGGGAGAGATTAGCAGATGGAACTCTTACCTGCTCCAGGTATTGGGTAAACACATTAGTGGCCAGGCTGGGGCCACTTTCTGACCTTTGTCCTTTGTCCTGAATGGGAGGTTCAGACCTGGCCTCCACCCCCTTCGTGGGATGACGTAGGCAAAAGAGCCAGATGTGCACTGGACACACAGTCAGAGCAGAGTAAATGCTCAGCTTTCCCCTTTTCCTCTCTACGTCTCCCCAGGGCAAGAAGGTCCACACAGGCAGGCCAGAAAGAGGATCACGCAAGTTTCCCGTTAGCTCCAAAAAACTCTGAAAACCAAAACATTGTTCCTCAGGTTGCCGACGACGGGATGCCTCTTTCAACGGGCCGGTGGGCTGTTCTCCAGGAGACCAGAGCGCAAGAGTGGCTCACCTGGCCCTGAGCACCGGCAAAACCAGACACAATTGTGGAGGCTCTTTTGAGGCAAGCAGAGTTTTGCACAGGTTGGGGCTTCGAGGTGCCAGAACGCCAGGCTTAGTATTTCACTGGTACCCACAGGCTGGGGCGATATCAGTGTTTCCAAACAACCCCACAAACCCAGTGCCGTGACCATTTTACAGACCAGGGAAACTGAGGCACAGAAGGGTTAAACATTATAGTCCGCCCTTAGCCCAGAGCCGGCCAAGAGCGACGCAGAGACTCAACCCGTCCCATCTCTGCTGGTCCCTGGGCCACTGCCCGTTGCACCCCATGCCTTTCGGGGGCTCTCAGGTGTAGAGGCTTAGAGGAAGGGCGTTCTCAGGGGGGCTCTGCCTTGCTTAGAACTCCCTAGTCCTGGGTTTGTTGTTATTTGAGAACCAATGTCATATTTTCCTAATAAAATACATTAGTTAACAGGTTTTTTAAAACGTTTTTGTAACCTTTGATAAAATGAAGAGATCATCGCTTCAGTAACCATGTCACTGAAATGTAAATGAAAAGTTTATTAAATCTGCCCTTGTTGTTTCCTTTGTTTTTATTATTAAACTCTCAACTGGCTTCTAGAGCAAAGACTAAACTGGTTTCCATATATCCTTCTCCCTTCATACTTCGCCCACCCACCCATCCACTGAAATATCTTTGCTAATGGAAATCCTTCTTGCAATTCTTGTTTTATTATTTATTTGTTTATTTATTTTGAGACAGAGTCTCCTCTGTTGCCCAGGCTACAATGCAGTGGCATCATCATAGCTCACAGCAACCTCAAACTCCTGGGCTCAAGCAATCCTCCTGTCTCAGCCTCCCAGGTAGCTGGAACTACAGGCACTCGCCACGAAGCCTGGCTAATTTTTTCTACTTTTAGTTGCCCGGCTAATATTTTGTCCTGTTTTTAGTAGAGACAGGGTGTCGCTCTTGCTCAGGGTGGTCTCGCACACCTGAACTCAAGCAATTCTCCTGCCTCAGCCTCCCAGCGTGTTAGGATTACAGGCGTGAGCCACCTCACCTGGCCTTTTTGAAATTCTAGGTTTATTTACAATTCCCACTACCTATTGTCTGATTTGCCAGCCGATCATACTATCGCTAATCTTTTGTTAACATTTAAGGATGGTTATTTGTCACGTGTCTTTCATTTCTTCCCCAGCCTTATGTGATTTTTACTGGTTTGAAAGTTGGTGGATAAATTACTTCCTGGACTCTATGTATATTGGTTTTCTAGGGCTGCCATAACAGAATACTGCAGACCAGGGGTGCATAAATAACAGAAATTTGTTTTCTCGCACCTCTTTGAAGGCCCCATCTCCAAACATAGTCACATGTTAAGGTACTGGAGGTTGGGTCTCCAACATATGAATTGGGGGGGAAGTGTATGCAGTTCATCCCATACTGCTATGGTTATTTTAAAGAGAAATGCTAGCTTGCCTGTGTGTCCAGTCTCTGATGAAAGTAACTTTTATCTTAGCTATATATGAAATGTCCCTACCTTTCTCTTCTCCTGGTTGGTGTAATGAGATTCAAAGCCAGTCTTATATGTTTAAACATATAAACAAGAAATCTCTCCTTTCTTCTTGGACGCCTGGAAGACCTTGACGTTTTTGAAGTAGCAAACCCTGTTGAAGAGGTATCCGAGGGCAGGTTCTTTCTCTAAGACACTTCCCTGAGTCCGCTATACACCTTCCACACTGATAGTATCTCTTCATTCAGAAAAGGTTTCTTGGCCAAGCCCAGTGGCTCACGCCTGTAATCTTAGCACTCTGGGAGGCTGAGGCAGGAGGATCACCTGAGTTCAGGAGCTCAAGACCAGTCTGAGCAAGAGCGAGACTAGTCTCTACTGAAAATAGGAAAATTAGCCAGGTGTGGTGGTACACACCTGTAGTCCCAGCAATTCAGGAGGCTGAGGCAGGAGGATCCCTTGAGCCCAGGAGTGTGAGGTTGCTGTGAGCTAGGCTGACGCCACGGCACTCTAGCCCGGGAAACAGAGTGAGACTCTGTCTCAAAAAAAACAAAAAAGTAAACACTGAGCTGGGTGGGTGCTGGCAGGGACCACGGGACAGCCTTTGGCATGGGGGTGTCTTGGAAATCCAGCCTGCTTGTTGGCGAGGGCGGTGTGAGCTCCTAGGAGGGTCTTGCGCCTGTCCCTGCCATCTCAGACAGCAGGGGGCGCTGCAGGACCAGCTGCGTGGACGGTCAGCCCGGGGCTGGAGGGCGGACCTTTAGGCCAGATTTATAGGATGATCCAAGTTCTTACAAAGAATCCCTGGCCCACAGCCAGCGCGGAGTAGGTGGGTGGGAGGGCTCAGCTGTACCCCTTGTCACTCTCCTCTCCCCTGAAGTCACATCCGCCACTCTGGGTTGGCCAGCCCTGGGCCCTGCAGCTCCCTGCAGTTTTCTCAGATCATTCCGGTGGTCCTGGGCATGGCCCGCCTGAAGGTTCCTTTCATCACTCCTCCCCCCACCCCTCCACTGGCTGGGTACGGCCGGCCCTTCCAGCTGGCCTCCCCACTCTGGGGAGCTTGGCCTGCCTGGGTCCAGAGCCCCTGGGGCTCAGTCAGTGTCTGGCTCCCGCCTGCCCCACCCCCCAGGTCGGTGGTTCCTGTCCATGGCAACCACATGGGCATCCTGCCCTCCAAGCGAGCGTGAGCCTTGGCAGCAGCAGCCCCACCCGGCAGGACGGGGAAAGGGGCCAGGAAGGTATTGGGGCAGGGGGACTGCCACAGCCCACGGCAAGGTGGGAGCAGCGGTGGTTCCTGGAGATGCCACAGCTGGAGCTGACCTCCCTCTTGTCACAAGCGGGAGGGAGAATCCTGTGCCCTTACTCCAGCCCCAGCCCTCACCGGTCTGCCTTCCCCCTCCCTAGTTTGTGGGGTCCGGTGAGCCTCTGGGCCACCTTTGGGGGACGGCCGTGCAAACAGGCCTAGGTCTGGGGACCTTGCTGGGGTGCCACCGCTCAGGGAAGAGGGGAAGGTGGGAGGTGGGAGGTACTCGCCGGCCCCTCTGTCCGAGGCCTGCGCACTCAGGGGCCTGAAAGGGAGCCCACCCTGGGGAGGAGGTGGCTGCCTGCCCAGCCTCCCTCACTTCTTGTGGAAGGAGAGATGAGTTCTTTCAGCTCTTTCTGGAGAAAGTGGGCGAGGGCCTGACTTCACCAGATGCCTGCCATGCGATTTGAGTAACGGAGCCCCACTTGCCCTCCTCTGACTCGGTTTCCTCCTTTGGACAGTGGGGTGGGGTGGGCGGGTGGGAGCAGGGAGGCCAGCCCCTACTCTGAGCCCCAGGCCCCTGTCCTCCTGAGCAGCCCCTGGGCAGGGGCTCCATCCGGTCGCGGGTGCCCCGCCCACCAGCTCGCCAGGCCCCTCCCACCGGCTCGCCAAGTCCCTCCCACCGGCTCGCCAGGCCCCTCCCACCTGCGCCCTCGCCGGGCTGCTGGAGGCAGAGGAGTTAATGACATCTGAGGCGGTTCCATCCCCAGCTCCTCTGAGATGTATATTTAGCAGGCGGGCAGGGCGGGAGTGGACGCCAAGATGCCCTGGCACCGCGGTCCCGGTTTACCACACCTCTCCTGGGGGGGGGGGGATGGCAGAGAGGGGACCAGCTAGACGGAGGGAAGGGGGGTGCGTGAGTTGGCTTTAAGCGGAAGGCTGTGCTCTTGGAAAGGACTTGCGCCTCGTGGGCAGGGGGTTCTCACCCGTGGGAGGAGGACAGAGTGACCTGTCTCCCAGGGACATGGAAGGATTGTGGGAAAGAGGGCGGGAACAGAGCACTTAATGATGCCTGGAAAGCTACAACCACCTCCTGAAAGGGAGGGACCCCAGGCCAGGGAGCACTGTGCCTGCAGGCTGCGTCTGTCCTGGTGCCCCATGCCCCACCTCGGAGCTGCGCTTCCAGTGTAGGGCGTAGGCAGCACTGGCGTGGCCAGTGGAGACACGGGCAAGCAGGCCTGTTGCACCCCTGCTTGAGAGCACTGCCAAGGGCCCTGCCCCCAGGAGCCAGTACCACCTGGGAACCAGGTGGGGCTGATTTTTATGTTAAGGGGAAACACGTGAACTACCTGTTCCAATTCCTCCATCTCCCAGGACCTCTGGGTGTTCATTCATAGGAAGATGCTTTGTTTGTTTGTTTAACAGGAGTGTCAGCACCTTCCCCTAGACCTGAGGATAATTGTGCAAATCTTGGCTTTTCAGCCCCAGGGCTTGTCCCCAGGGGCCAGGACAAAGGGCTGGGCCTCACTGGAAGATCCCACAGCGCCTTTCTTCTTCTTCCCAGATGGCAGAGTAGCTCATCCGATCCAGGGAGCCTCCCTCTTGTCCTGGACCTCATCTCCCTGACTCTGAGCATTCCAGCCACACATCCCGGCTAAGACCTTGGGCACCTGCACCTCCGGGTGGGGACCCCTCCAGCGGGCACAGATTCAGTTTGCAGGGTGAGCGGCAGGCCCTTCCAGGAGCAATCCAGGGGTCGCTTGCCACCAAGGCACGCCAGCCCATCCCGGTTTTAGTCTATTTTGATTCCCCTAATCAGGGGGCATCGCCTTTTTAGAACTTTCTGTGTCGTGAACCTTCAGGGAGGCAGCTCACCCTAACCCGTTCCCCAGGGGTCGACCCCCAGCGCCTGCAACCTGCGAGGACAGCGTTTGACCTGGTGTTATTTCTAGAGAAAATAAAAGCAGGGTGACAAGTATATGTGAGCTGCTCTGCGATGCAATGCAAAGAGCATGCAAAAAGCACAGGGGTCCCAGCCCCCTGGCAGCACCAAGGTGCCAGGCGACCTTGAGAGGCCATTTCTAATCTCCGGGTCTCAGTTATCTTGTTTGTAAAGTGTGGAGGTTGGACTAGACGGGGATCTATGGTCGCTTCTGTTACCAACTCAGTTTCTGATGAGGCGCCTAAGCCTAAGTTGAGAGTAGAAGAGGCAGAAACAGAGTTGGCTGGAAGGGCGGGAAGCACCAAGAAGAACAGTAACTAGCAGCGTCTTCCGGGGTTTCCCCACGTGCCGGGCACAGGGCTCAGTGTTTTACACGCACCAGCCTCACTGAACTCCCACAAGGGCCCTGCAAGGCAGAGATTGTTATTATGTCACTTTTGTAGACGGCCTGAGCACTTAAGCAATTTGCCCAAGAGCACAACCAGTTAGTAGTGGAGGCAGATTGGAGTCCGGTCTGTGTGTCTCTGGATCCTGTGTGCAAGGCGGAGGGAGATGCCAGTGTTGGCAGGGCCTGCACCTAGAAGGCAGGGACCAGCGGAAGTCTGTCCTCTGTGTGTCCAAGCACACACGAGCTCATGCCCCGTAGTCTCAGGCCTGGAGTTAGGTAAAAACAGAGTCTGGTGTGGGTGGAGCTGAAAGGGGGTGTTGGAAGATAAGTTGGAAAGGTGGGCAGTGCTGACACGAAGGCCTTCCTACAGCACGCTGAGCTCCTGGTTGTGTTCTAGAAAGATCCTGCTGGTGGTATTATAGAGAATGGATAAGTCAGGAGGCTGGAGACCCCTTAGGAGGCCACCCAAGCAAGAGAAGGTGAGGCTAGAATGGAGGGGTACCTGACACCTCTGCAGGGTACACTGAGTCTGGAGAGATGCAGGGTCAGAGGGAGGGGATGCTCGCACCCTCTGTGGTCCCTGGAACACTTCCGGGCAGAAGGAAGATTGTGAACAAGGCATGGAGGGAGAAGATGATGCTTTCTACCCTATGTTGTGACATAGTTCCCCTACAAGACCCTTGATGTGTCATGCCCTGGGTTCCACCACAACGTAAACTGAGGCTTCAGCTCCCCCTGCCCTGTGATTATCTTGTGCCCTTGGGGGCGTAACCCTGGTCTAGGGATTTCAGAGGTGTCCCTCCAGGCTCTGGACATGCACCCAGAGGTGGTCTGAAGGGACAGGATGGTTGAAATGAGCACAGAGAGGCAGCCCCGGTGGTCCCTGGTAGCCAGGCCCCACCATCTCCTTCTCCTGCTTGCACCCTTGCTACGACTGGCACTCCGAGTGCAGGGTGCAGGGGCCTGTCCCGCAGGGCTCTCTGCCGTCCATGTGCGAGCTCAGGTGACGTCAGTCCCTGGCCGCTGCCCTTCTCTGAATGCCTCGTCTGGTACTGACCTTGAACCTTTCCACCTGACATTTCTAGAGTTCTGGACTCTTTAACCAACTCTTCCACATTCTCTGAATCCTCTAATGCCAATGTGAAAATAAACGAAGACCACCCAAATGAGAGCACGCAACGGCTATTACCCAGGGCTCGCTGTCCCAGGGGGGCAGCCACCGCCACCTGTGTTTGGGAGGGACTCAGAGGCAGGCAGAGGACATGTGCCCTGATGGACAGGAGGCAGCTAACTAGAAGTGGGGTGTCCTGTGGGACTGCTAAGGGGGAACATACTTGACTTTTTCTTGGAAATGAGGACAAGTCGGAAGCAGGGGCAAGAATTAGGGAAACAGTCAGTTACAAATCAAGTCCTGGCCACGTCGGGCCACGTCTGGCTGGGACCAGTCGTTAGAGCTGGTGGTCTGACGTGTGGACAGCAGGCTGGCTTCCTGGGCCGGTTGCCACGGATTGTGGGTCAGAGCTCTATTTTTATATCTGGTCTGGCCATTGTCCATTTGCACAGTCAGTCTCTCACCAACGGCCACGAGTGTCATCCCAGTTTTTCAGGCAAGCAAGCTAGGAATCAGAAAGGTGAGTTGACTTAGCAAGGTCCAGAGTGAGTCAGTTTCAGAACGCGGGCAGGAGCCCGCTGGTGTCATGCACACTTCTTCCCTTTTCAACCAGACCCTGGTCTATGGCAGTCAAGGCTCATGTCTGATTCATTTTTCCCGCCTTACCTCCCACTCTTACTTACTCTTAAACGTACTTTGAGCACGTTCTCAATAACTATTTATTAAACGAATGAAGACTGAGTTTCATGATGTCAAAGAGGGAACCAGGCAGGAATGCAAGAAGAGAGTGGGGGTCCTGGCTGAAGGGACCCTTGCCATTAGAACAGCCAAGCTCTTGGCCACCTCCTCTGGCTTCCTGCAAGACTCTCAGCCCTTTGTTGGACCCGCAAACACAGGCTGAGAACCGTGGGTCTGGGACCGTTGGGCCAAGAGGGGGGAGGGCCCTGAGCCTTCCACCCTGCCGGGTTCCATCGCTGTAACTGATGGATTGGGGATTGCGGTTGGGTCTCACTGGGTGAGGAAGAGCAGTCCATGGTGAACCCCCACAGGAGCTGCCGGGGGTCCCACCAGGCGGGGAGGGACACGAGGCTCTGGCGCTGTGGGAGGCAAAGTTCCAAGATGGCCCCGTGGGCTCCATCCCTGCCCTGAGTCACTCCCCGACTGTGTTACGTGATTACACAGTGGAGGGGATTTACAGTGTGGGGAGAACAGTGGCTGCTGGAGGGGAGGTCAGGTGACTGGGGAGGTCAGGTGTCCTGGCTGTCAGTCCTACCATGTCCTGGACCGGCCTCATGGCCCCAGGCCACCGTCCTTCCCCAAGCCCTAGTTTCTACATCTGCAAAGTGAGGCACTGGCCCAAGTAATCTAACCCTACCTATTGTGATCCGGATTCTTTTGAGCCCCAGAGAGGCCAGATTCAGGCTGGCTCCCTTGGGTGACGCTGGTCAGGTGGGTGTAGGTGGCTCCTTGGTCCTGTGGAAAGAAAGAAGCCGAAGAAATAGATTCTGAAAGTGGCCGCAGTGTAGGTGGGCTGCATGACTCCCCCTCCGGCCTCAGTTCCCTGTCACCTAGGGTATAAGGACCACACCCACAGAGAAAAGAGGTTTCTGGCGGGCAACAGGTGTGGCTATTGACTTTTCCAGGGCCTGGTGCTGCTTCCTGGGGTTGAACCTCCCCAGGCCATCCACAGGGGGTGTGGCCCCAATCTGATAAAGACTCAGCCAACCTGGGAGCCTGGGGACTTTCCTGTCAGCCTCCTGGTTTTACACCGTGTGATACCTGGGAGTGTGAGTCAGCGAGGACAGCCACGGCCCCCACCGCCCCCAGCCATAGCCCTTCTGACTCCAGGGCCGCTGGGGCCTGGCAGGCTGGGCTCCGCACTTCTCTTCCTTCTTTGCTCCAGAAAGGAGGCCGGCAGCGGGCTTGGGCTCTGAAAGCTAAGGGGGAAAACGTCACGTGGGTGGGCAGTAGAGGAGGAGAGGGGAGGTAGAGAGGATGGAGTCCCAGGGAGAAAGGGCAGCTGTAGCCTGTTTGGAAGCCAGAGGGCTTAGAGGAGACAGGACAAGAAAATGCAAAAACAGGGCTTGAAGACAAACCTCTTCTTTGACAGGGTTGCTCGGTACCAAATCAGATTTGGCAAAGGGCGCCCCTTGTTCTCCTCTAGAATCAACAGTGGATTGTTGGCACTATGGGGGGCGGGGAGCCTGGTCCACAGGCCTCGGTCGTCCCTCGGGACTCCAGCAGCAGTCCCGGCCCCTCTGCTCCAGGCTGTCTCCTCTCTCTGCGGCCAGAGTCCTGGCCCTGTCACTGGCAAAGCCCTCCAGTGGCTTCCCCTTGCCCCAGGATGACCCCTGACTCCTCAGCATGGCCAGCCCTCGGGACCTTCCCATGCAGCCCCAACCGTGGCCCGGCCTAGCTGCCGGGTTGGCCATCATGGTGCTCCCAGCACCTAACTTGGTGCCTGAGAGATGGACGTCGTTATCCACACTCTCAATACACATGTATAGGATGCATGAATGACAACCAGCAGTCTGGCAAGTCGCCGGATACTTTCCTTTTGGCTTTGAACGCAAGAAAGGGCAGGCACAATCAGGTGTGCCAATCTCACGGCCTTGCTGCACTAAATCCCGTCCGGCTGGCCCTGCGGTCAGTGCCCCGGCCCTGGATTCGAGTGCTGCAGGGGCTCTCTGCCCACCCACGCCCCTTGTGCCTGCAGAGTCCAGCCATGCCTCTTACCGCTGGCCATGGCACCCCAGGGGAAAGGACAGACCACAAGCCCAGACAGATGGCTTCACATGGGAGCTTTGAATTAAGGCTTTGACTGCAAAGAGGGGGCCCCTCTTCACATCCTCTAGGACCTAAAGCTGGCCAACGATGGGGAAGGCCAAGGCTGAGTCTGGGGGGGGCTGAGGCATCGGCTCCGGGGCTGGAGGAGAAGGGACCTGCACAAAGGGTCTTTCTGTGCTGTGGGGCCACGGGAGGGGCCATGCAGCTAAGAAAACATTTTTAGTGGTTTTGCTGCAGGTGCTGCACTCTTGTGTAACTGCAGGGGAGAGAATGGGGGGGTTAAGGAGGCTCCCCACTTGGCCTTGCCACAAAGAGCAGGCATTGAAAGGTGCTACAAGCACGTTGAGGAACGCCCTGGAACGTGTTAAGAGCAGACCCTCAAGGACTCTGGGAGCCAGCAGGCAGGCAAGAGGCCAGGCTGAGACGTGGCTGCAGGACGCCCCTTGAGCAGGGCCCTCCTGCTCCTCTCTCTCTCCCCTGCCCTCCCCAAGGTCGGGCCACCTGTGGGACACACTCGAGGAGCTGCCTTTCTTGGCTGGGCACCATCTGGATGGCCAGGAGGTGGGCCAGGGGTGCCAGGAAGCTGCCAGGACCTGAGGCCACTGTGCCCAGGCCTGCTCTTCCCTAAGAAGGGGTGAGGAGGTTGGGGGCAGGCAAGAGGGTGGGGAGACTGGAGAACTCTGGGGCTCTCTTCAGGGCACAAGACCTGGGTTCAGCGGTGGGCGAATGTCGGGGGCAGGCTGGCATCATTAGTGGGTGAGCTCCCTGCTGGCAGGGCTGGGTTGTGTTTCTTCTGCGTTCAGAGTGCCCCGCAGTCAGAGCCCCTCCTCGGGGAGGTCTTGTCTCTGTGAGACTTTGAGAGTGTTAAATAAAATACCGAAGGGCATTGGTGTGGGCTGAGCGCCTGCACTGGGCCCAGCGGACCAGACCAACATGGAGGCACTTAGGCTAAATGAAGTTCCACGTTGCTGAGCTGAAACTTAGGTGTTTATCTGACATTCCAAGAAATCAAGAGAGTAAGAGATAACAGCCAAATCCCCAAACAGGCCAATTTTAGCGGGCTTGATAAAGAGGACCCCTCTGCTCTAACCTTTGCAGGGAACATAACTTTGAAATCTGCTGTTCGTTCTTTTTCCGATTTCAAAGCCAAACTCCTCTTCCCAGCTCATCTGAACACCCATTCTATTGTATAGAACGAGGTGTTGCCCAAGTCTAGGATCCCAAATAAAAGCCAGTTAAGATCTTTAAAATAAACGTCCTAATTTTGTCTTTTGATTAAAGAAAGGAGCTTGTGTGGGGACAGGCCATTTCCTCTCTGTTCCTAGACCTCCTGTGTATATGGCAAGAGCTGGGACCAGGCCCGCTGGTCACCTGACCCCACCACGGTTGGGTGGAACCTGGTGGGGCAGCTCCTTGGCCAGAAAACAACAAGTCTTTTTGGCTCCAAAGTCAGCCTCAGCCACTGTGGAATGCAGAATTCTTAGATGGCTTCCAAGATCTCTGTCCCTGGGTGCTACTCCCTTGATAATTTTATATTATATGGCAAAAGGGGTTTGCAGTATAAATAAGATTACTTACTAATCAGTTGATCTGTAAGTAGAGTGATTATCTGAGCAGAGCCGATCCAATCACAGGAGCTCATCAGAAGCGGAGAGTTTCTCTGATAGCAGAAGGGAAGTCAGAGAGATTTGAGCACAGGAAGAAGTGGATGTGCCATCACCAGCTTTAAAGATTGGGGGTGGGGACTACGTGGAAAGGACTGAGAGCAGCTTCTAGGAGCTCAGAGAGACCCCCAGCCCACTGCCAGCAAGGAAGCAGGGAATTCAGTCCTACAACCACAAGGCACTGGGTTCTATCTACAACCTAAGTGAACTTGGAAGTAGATTCTGCCCTAGTGCCTCCAGATGAGAAGTCAGGCAGACCGACACCTTGATTTTGGCCTTGTGACGTACTACGCAGAGACCCAGGGAAGCCTGGCCCAGACTTCTAGCCTACAGAACTGTGAGCTTAATAAAGGGGTGTTGTTTTAAGCTGTTACATTTGCAGTGATTTGTTACGCGGCAATAATACCTAGAACAGGTATCTGCACAGTGAAGGTTCCAGGGCATGTATGGTGACCCCGGGCCAGGAGGAAAAGGCAGCATTCTGATTTCACCCACAACTTTGGAGTGGCAGCCTCACCCTGAGCTGGGGCTGTTGTGCCCCTCCTCCACACACAGGCATCCAAATCTCTAGCCACGCTGCCTCTGCCAGAGACCCAAGGTCCTGTGCTCAGGCTGGGACGTTTGGGCACAAACTATGCATAGATAGACCACTTATATGAATAGCACAGCTTGCTAGGCCTAATTATCCAGGTTTGTTATAAGATGTCTTCTCTTGTTAATGTGGCCCCATATTTCTGCCCAGCTTGGAAGCTGTTGGCTCTTCCAATCTTTGGCAAAAGCAAAATCCTTTCTAGCAAGTTATACAGGCAGGACTCCCTAGTGTAAGGTCTGGACTATTCTTCTAGCTAGTCTCTAAAACTCAGAGTGGGTTACTCTTTCTCTCGGTCCCATGACCCAAATGCCTTGATCTAGGCCACGTGGCAGAGATGGTTAGCTCTCTACAAAGTCCTCACTCCCCTTTGCTAGTACGTTTCTCAGCTGCCCTTGCAACCAGGTCTGTTCATGTGACAAGTTCCCCTGACAGATTGTGAGCAGAAGAGATGTGCACCCCTTCTGAGCAGAGGCGGTGAGGGGCAGGGGTGCTTCCTCCACACGCTCCTTCCTCTTCTGCCGGCTGGAGGTGCATGGCAGTGAGACACCTGGGAAGGGCAGAGCCCGAGGATGGAGAGAGCCTGGGTCCCTGCATCACCATCACCTGGGTCCCACCATCACCATGTGGAAGAAAGCCACCGGCCAATCAGGAATGCCTGCCCCAGTCTGTTATGTGAATTAGAAATATACTCCTAAGGTATGTGAATGATTATACATTTGGGGGTCAATCTGTAGCTGATTTTCTGCCTGCCCCTCGTGATACACATCCCTCTATTTGGCCCCCAACCTAAGTCAAGTTGCACAAGGTGCTGACTAAAGTCCTGGGAGGAAAACCTTCAAGTATCCCTGTATTTCACTTTCCCTGGCTGGCTCCCATGCCCGTCTTGGTCCACACTGCCTGCTTGCTCTGAAATCTGGCTGACTCAGCTGGCCTGGGCGACCATCCATCTGCTGTCAGCGAGCGCCTGGCTCACAGCAAAACGCACATTTATTCCCCCAAAACATAGGGTTCTTTTTTTTCAGCAAAGGTGGTGCAGCAATATATTTGGAGAAGCCGCTGTGCGGTGCAGGCTCCTGGTTACTTTGGGACACGGCCAGGGAGTGGCCTGTCTTCAGCCCCAACTCCCTAAGCAAGAGCCTCCGGTGGGCGGGGAAGAGGTGGAGGGGGGAGGAAACCAGAAGGAGGTGACAATTCTCTCGGAAAGCAATTAAACATTTCTTGGTGGCCTCAGGGACAACCTCAACTTTTCATACTTTTCCCCCAGGGAGGCTGAGGCAGAGCGAGGTAGCTGCTGTTCTGGAAAACCCTGCTCTGTAACGTGGCCTTGAGAAGACGCTGAGGGGCCTGCTGCGGGCAGGCAGCCCACCCTGGCCCCCTGCCCCCGCCACGCTCCTGCAGCGCCAGCAGTGCCCCCGTTCTTGGCTGGTGTAAAGGTCGGCAGGAGCCCACCCTCCCTCTGACATGGCAGCCCGGGGAGCCCGGGACAGACTGACCCCCAAGCTACAGGGGCCTTTCCCCACTGTCCACCTCTGAAGTCTAGCTCTGATGGCTGGTGCCAGCAGAGGGGAGAGCAGAGGCTCCACTGCGGGCGATGGTCGAGCCTAGAACGGGTCTGGGAGCTCCACTGCCCACAGACGCAAAGGCCCCGCTCCTCTGTGGGCAGGTGCCCTGGAGGTTAGAAAATTACAGGGCCTCCTCCTTCGAGGGGCTCGGGATGACTCTGCCTCAGCAATTTCCAGTGCAAATTTGCTTTTTGTTTGAGTCGGGAAATAACAGGCTGCAGATTCCCCAGGGGCCCAGGAATCCAGCCACTGGCTCCTCCCGGCCTCTCTTGTCTTTCCCTGAGCAAGACTCAGCCAGACGCAGGGGGCAGCAGTGAGGTTAGATTACAGCAAGGCGACGTGAGCCGCCCCTCGGCTGCCAAGACCTGCTCAGAGAGGGTCAGTGTGGGCGATAGGGCCTCTCCAGACCTCTCGCTGGTCGCACGAGTGGCCCGAATCCTCCACGCACAGCTAAGCGGGCACGTCTACGTCCAACTGTAGGTGGCTCTTAGCACTAGCCCTGAGTGGCAATGAGCCACCAGCCAAGGGTGGGTGATGCCACGTACACGTCACATGATTTCCATGAGGACCTGTCCCAACTTCCCCTCTCTCCGTTGTGGCCCACGACCTTCCCTGCCCAAAGTCTGCTGCAACCACCGAAACCCCTTCTCTCCACTCAGCCTGCTTCCTCTCACCTCCAAGTTCCTCCTCCCTTACAGCTCGGGACTCTGCTCATTCCTTCCTTCCTTCCAAATCTTCCTGCTCCCAACCCAGCTGGGTCCTTTCTACGCCTGGTTTGCAAACGTGTCTCACCTGATCCCTACTTGTAAGCCCCCGTCTCTCCCAGGGGACCAGGAAGCCTGGGTCTGACAGGTGCAAGGCACAGGTTCTGGGCGCCCACAGGGAAGGCCAGAGGCCAAGGGCTTCCCAGGACCGGCAGCTCAGATGACTCAGGCAGAAATAACCTGACCCTGCCGCCCTGTCCTTCTTGGGAGTGACTCAGCGAGAAGCTGGAAGATAGAAACACAAATCTAAGTCCGGAGCTTGCAGAACCAGTGATGGGCAAGGCCGTGGCCTCGGGCGGTGTGGGGAGAGGACCGGGGGCCAGCCGTAGCTGACAAGATGCTCAGCCTCACCGAGGATGAGAGATCGCAAATCAAAACTGCACCAGACCCCGTGCTCCACCGAGCAGACTGCCAAGGATGAGAGCAGTGAGGACACACTTGCCTGGCACGGGCGAATAAAGTCACTGTCACGCTTTGCCAGTGGGACTGTAAACCGATACAACCTCCCCGGAGGGCAATTTGGCAATACCCACTCAAGGCACAAATTCTTTGACCCAGCAATTCTGCTTCTGGAAACCTAAAGTCCAGCTATGCGTGCACATTTGTGACATGACCTCGGTGGCGTTGTTTGTAAGAATGACGAAGGGTTGGAGGTGCCCTCCGTAAGGGACTGGTCCCACGCTTACGGTGTGGTCATGTGATGGAAGATGGTGGGGAGAACAAAGAGTCAGAACCGTTGATGTAGGAATAGGGAGCCATGTGCTAGAGACACCGTGAAGTGGGAAAACAAACCAACCAAACCAAGGAGCGGAAGAGCTGGCTTCAATTCCTGATGAACGGATGAAAGGGCGCACTCCCATCTGGGTAAAAGAGGACAACAGAGAAAACAATGCCCATGTCTGTCTGCTTGTGTGTGCTAAAGGTTGTCTCTGGACGGATACCCAAGAAACTGGGGCAAGCATTTTCATTATGTACTTTTTTGTGACTTAAAAATTTTGAACTATGTCAGCCTGTAGCAGGCCTATACTATAGTCCCAGCTACTCAGGAGGCTGAGGCAGAAGGATCACTTGAGCCCAGGAGTCCAAGGCTATGGTGAGCTATGATCACACATGTGAATAACCACTGCATTCCAGCCTGGGCAACACAGTGAGATCCTGTCTCTTAAAAAAAATAATAATAATTTTTTTTGAACTATGTGAACATGTTACTTATTAAAAAAAAAACCCCACAGTTTAAAATAGGTGAATGTTAGGCCGGGCTCAGTAGCTCACACCTATAATCCTAGCACTCTGGGAGGCTGAGGCGGGCAGATCGCTCGAGATCAGGAGTTCAAGACCGGCCTAAGCAAGAGAAAGACCCTGTTTCTACTAAAAATAGAAAGAATTTAGTTGGCCAACTAAAAATATATAGAAAAAATTAGCTGGGCATGGTGGTGCATGCCTGTAGTCACAGCTACTTGGGAGGCTGAGGCAGGAGGATTGCTTGAGCCCAGGAGTTTGAGGTTGCTGTGAACTAGGCTGACGCCATGGCACTCATTCTAGCCTGGGCAACAAAGTGAGACTCTGTCTCAAAAAAAAAACAAATAGGTGAATGCTAGCTCCATAACACATTGAGGGACAAGCAGGTTCCAGGACAGAACGAGGTGGCAGAGGGGAGAGATCATTGCATTTTACATTCATATTACCTGTGATATTTTACAAACTTTCCATCCGTGTTGCACATCAATCCTCAGGGCCGTCTGTTTTCTTTCAGATGAAGAAATAGAGTCTCAGAGAGGTGCAGTGACTTCTTGCAAGTCACACAGGCAGTGGCTGAGCCAGCACTTGCATCCAGGTTTCGGGGCTCCGTGTCGCATGCCTTCTGTTCCTACCTCACCCTGTGGCAGGGGGAGTCCTGGGGGCTCAGGCCACTGCTGTCCCCATTCCCACCTAGAACATGATCCGGGCCACAGAGCTCTGGTTCAGGCACCCGCTGCCAGAGGATGTCATCAAATTCTGGGCCAGCTACATCCTCTCTGGGTGACCTTTGGGGGAGTTGCTTATCGGGCTTTGCTGTGGCCTGGATGTGTCACACGCAGCCCCAAATCCGTGTGTTGACGCATAATCTCCAGTGTGATGGAATTAAGAGGTGGGGGCTTTGGGAGGTGGCCGGTGCTCTTATGAGGCAGCCTGAGGGAGCCTGTCCGCCCCTCCACCGCGTGAGGACCGGCAGGAAGGCGCGTCTGTGGACAGGAAGCAGGCCCTCCTCAGCCCCGCACCTGTGGCACCCCGGTCTTGGGTCTCCCGGCCTCCAGGACTGTGAGCAGAGAATCTCTGATGTTCATAAATCCCCCACTCCGAGGCATCGTGTTACAGGAGCCTGGATGGGCCAAGACAGGCCAATGAGCAGTTGCTCTGTCTGTGGAGCAGTAACAGCGATGGCACCTGGTCCCAGCACTGTCATGAGGAGTAAACGCGCTCAGGGCCAAGAAGCCAGTAGCCCGGAAGTACAAGCACCCAGCTTTGCCTCTAAGAGGACCCCACCATGGGCTGCAGCCCTGGCTGTGACTTTCTAGGACTCTTGTCCAAATCAAGAAAAAAAGTGTTTTGCATCTCCGGCATGTGTTCTGTGCTGTGCCGTCAGCCTGGGTGGGGGTGGCGGGGGCATCTTTTCTCCTTCCCTTCTCTTATTCCTGCCCTGGCTTCTCCTTCTGGAGCTGGGTCTCAGTGGGCGCAGGGAGCAGGGGACGGATGTGGGCCTCCCGGAGGAGAGTCCCCCCCACCACCACTTAACTATCCAAATATTTGTTTTCTCTGGACTTACAGTCAACCAGAAACAGGCAAGGGTGGGAAAAGGTTAATAAATGACAAGACTTTTCCTCCCTTTCCTTCTCTAGGTAGGGTTTGAACACTAAGCCTTTGGCTAGAAATCATCCTTTAGAGAAAGAAAATGAGTCCCAATAAGAGCCCATGTCCTTCTGAACTCGCTTCCCCTTCCCTGTTCTTATTTATTTCTTAAAATCAACATTAGTGAAATTGGTGAAATGGACTTTTTTTGTGTTGGTGTTTAGATTCACAGGAGCACCACTGTAATCATGACTCGGAATAGTTCCGTCACCCCAAAACTCCCTCAATCGTCCCCTTTGGGGAGCCACACTCTTCCCCCACCCGCAGCCCCTGCCTGGCAACACCGACGTGTTCTTTGTCTCCATAGTTTTGTCTTTTTGCGATTGTCATAGAAATAAAATTACACAGTCTATAATCTTTTGACTGGCTTTTTGCACTCAGCATAATGCCTGTGAGATTCATCTCAGGTGCTGTGCGTATCAGCAGTCCACTTCTCTTTATTCCTGAGTAGTATTCCATTGCACGGGTGGGGCAGGTGTGCCACCTTTGTTTGCCCATTCATTAGGAGAAGGGCATCTGGGTTGGTGATTATGAATAGAGCTGCCATAGATATGTGTACAAAAGAGTTTTGTGTGAACAAAAGTTTTCTTTTCTCTGGGGCAGTGGTTCTCAACTGGAGACCATTTTGCCCCCCGGGGGGAATTTGGCAATGACTTGAGACACTTTTGATTGTCACAGGGCAGAAGTGCAGCAGGCGTCTAGTGGGCAGAGGTCGGGGGCTCTGCTGAACACCCTGCAGTGCACAAGGCAGCCCCGCGACAAGGAACACCTGGCCCACAGTGGCAATAGCACGGAGGGCTCGTCTGGCAATGTGTAGAGCCAAGACTGGTGAGTCACGTGGGGAGTGTATGTTTATCGCTGCAGGCAACTGTCCTCCAGAGTGACGGGACCATTTTGCGTCCCCACCACCAACACGTGAGGGTTCTAGGTGCTTCATATCAGGGCTTGATGTTTTCGGTCTTTTAAATTTTAGCCATCATAATGGGTGTGTAGCGGTGGTGTCTCTTCATGCCTTTAATTTGCATTTCCTTAGTGGCTAATGATGTGGAACATCTTCCACAGGCTACTTTGCCGTCTGTGCCTCCTCTTTGATAAAGCGTCTGTTCAAGCTTTTTGCTCATTTTTTAATTGGGTTGTTTCCATACTGCTGAATTTTGAGAATTCTTTATATATTATGGACACTTTTATTGTAGAATATGTGGTTTGTACCTTCTCTCAATTCATTGTTTGTCTTTCCGTTCTCTTAGCAGTGTCTTTCGGTGGAGCGAAAGTTTTCGGTTTTGACGAAGCACAACGTCTTAGTCTATGTCGTGCTGCTATAACAGAATAGCACAGACTCGATAATTTATAAAGAATAGAAATGTATTTGGCTCATGGTTCTAAAGGCTGGGAAGTCCAAGATCAAGGGACCGCATCTGGTGAGGGTCTCCTTGCTGTGTCGTAACATGGCAGAAGGGCGAGAGAGGGGAAGGGGCTGAACTCACCCTGTGTCAGGAACCCGCTCCTGAAATATACTAACTCACTCACTCCTGGGGAAACAGCATGAGTCCATCCAGAGGGCAGAGCCCTCGTGACCTTATCACCTCTTGAAGGCCCCACTTCTCCACACGGCTGCACTGGGGGTCAAGGTCCAACACGTGAACTTTGGGGGACACATTCAAATCACAGCATCCAGTTTCTCATTTTTTTCACTTTTACGTATTGTGCTTTTGGTGTCATGCCTAAGACATCAGCCCGGCCCCAGGCCATGAAGATTTTCTTCTATGTTTTCTTTGAAATGGGACTCTGACATTCAGAATTCCAGGTAGAAGAACATTTGGGTAGGTTTGAGGGAGGGAGAAATGCTGATTTTATAGAAAACTCAAAAGGCAGCCAATCCCCTCCTTCCTGGGAGCAGAGTGCATTTTTTCCTGAGGAGTATGAAGAAAGCAACTTTCTTCCACTCGCCGTGGAGCTGGTGTTTATAAAGAGACTCAGGGACTGATGAAAGCTCTCCTCGAGTTTGCAAGGCCAAATTATAGTTGTACTTTGACAGCAAAATGGCAGCAACGGTTCTGACTTGTCCTGCAAGATGCTACTTATCCCTTTGCACCATGTTTTGTGTTTTCCTTCAGGTCAAATAACTTACCAGAAACTGCACATAACAATTTCTTCCAAAGGTGGAGTGGGAATTCATCTTGTCTTGTTCTGCGATTGTCAGATTGTCAGGTCTGAACACCTTGCCCTCCAACATGTTCTCTGGTTTCTGGGACAAACGAAGATGTCAGTCAACACCAAAGCTAAAACAGCGTTGATGTGGAGTGGGACCTGCTCAGGGAGGCCCACTGGCCGTCTTCCTCAGCCTGGAGACACTGCTGTCCCCCCGTCCTCTCCCAGCTGCCCCATCTGAATCTGGGAAGACTCCCCAGCTCTGGGCCTGTCCTTCCTCCCTGGGAGGACAGGAGAGCTGAGCCCTCCTGAGCCAGACACTCTGGCTTGTTTACTGCCTGAAATGAGGTCCCCAGTTTTCTGCTTGTGGGAGAAGATGATCTGCTTGGGGACAAGAAATCATGGCCACTCATTAGGACAGCTGGTCCCAGGGGCCAGCGCAGCAGCGAGGCCTGGGATGACGCAGCTGCTCCTTAGCTCCGCCGCCGGCTAGCCAGGCAAGCAAGACCCGGGGAGAGACTCTGGCTTCCTTGGGCCCTTGTCCTCACCTGCAAACTGGCAACTACACGATCCGACCTGTTCCTCTCATGGAGTTGTGGCAAGACTCAAGAGGTCCAGCACAGAGAACGTCTGGAAAGAGACAGCCCCGAGTGCTCAGAGTGGCTTCCATAGGGATGGAGTAGGGAAGTGATGGGAGGAGGTGTCCTAGAGACTTCTGCTTTGTCTGCAGTCCATTCTGATCTTGTTCCAAAAGTCTTAACAAGTATGACTTCCTTTTGTGATTTAAAAAATGTCTATCAATGCTCACAAGTGACTGGGTATGTTCGTGCAATAAAGAGATCTGTGGTCTCAAAAGTTCCCAGCAGCCGCTCCTACGCTGCCCAGCCTGTGCCATGGGCTGCTCCGCACAGCGTTGATCACAACCGTCCCGCCACAGGCTGGGCCCTGGATATTTGCTCTCTGAAGTTTCCCCTGAAATCAGCTGGGATAGGGACCGGGTGTGAGGTCCCCTCCCCAGCTCCCTGCTGGCTGTGAGTCCGGCTCTCTCCTCCCCGCTCTGCGCCTCCCAGGTCTGGCGCATATGTTTGTCCCTGGCCATCAGCCTGACCCAGCCCAGCCTGCAGGTGGGCGCCGCAGTGCCAGGGAGATTGACGCCGTAGCACAGAACGGAGTCAGCACGAAACACATTAAAAAATCAATGGCTGGGGCAGCAGCCCACCAGAGCCAGGGGCTGGCAGGAGGCCACCCCCCAAGGAGCCACATGGCTGGGGGCTCTGGGCATACTGATGGCTCAGGAGGCACCTGGCCAGCCGGGGCCAGAGGGTTCTGTGCCCAAGACACAGCCAGGGGCTGGCACACCTTCACCGGGCAGTGTCTGCACTTGTTTACTTGGCGTTTGGAAGCCCCTCACAGGTGCGGCGTGCTCTGGTTTCCGGGTGGCTGAGGTCCGCCCGGGTAGGCCCTCCCTTCCCTACAGCCCCTCCCAGAGCTGGGAAAGCGGCTTGGGGCACAGCCCACCAAGAACCCAGGATACCCCAGGAGCAAGAAAAGGGACCACGTGGGGAGACCAGTGTTGTTCCTAATGGGACAGTCCTGCCCAACTGTCACTCTGACCAACAACGGGGAAAGTAGGCCCCCAGGAGAGAAGGCTAGGAAGGCAGGGAGCCCAGGCCCCTCCAGCCAGCTGCACAAACCAGGCCACATTGACAGCTGAGCTCAAGTTACAGCGCCTCTCAGCCCCTGGGCTTACGCAGGAGCTCACCTCCCACCCCCCAGGCTCCCCAGACATTTGGGGGCACGGGGTGGGGTGGGGATTTCTTCTGTGCTGAGAATAAGTTCTGTCTTGTCCTCCTGCACTGCCGGGACCTTGGGTTGGGGGTGGGGAGGGGAGAAACCAGTTGTCCTCTCCAGTGGCTGCCCTGAGCCTGAGGGCACTGCAGCTGCTGGGTGACCAGCAGTTGGCTCAGGGAGGGGGCAAAGGAGGACCCCGCCCTAAGTCAGCACCACTGCATACCCCAGCCCCAACACATCCCCTCCAACAGACTGTCTCTGATTGGAACCACAAATCTCTTCCTTCTCTCCTCTCTCAGCCCAGGTAGAAACCATCTCGTGCAGAGACCCCAGTTCAGGGGTCGGCATACTTTCTGTAAAAAGCCCAACAGCAAAGATTTTTGACATCATGGCCATGTGGGCTCGATCACAACTACCCAACTCTGTCATTACGGCAAGAAAGCAGACACGGATAATAAGGCAACAAATGGACATGGATGTGTTCCAATAAAACTTTATTTACAAAAACAGGCGGTGTCCAGAATAGGACTGTGGACTATAGTTTGCTGACCCTGCTCTAATTCATCAGACCCCTCCTAGGGCAGGTCTGCGCACTCTTTGGGATCAGCTGTCCTCCCTAGAGTCCTCTGGAACTGCGGTAGCCACCCCAGCTTCCCCAGGAGCCTGGCTGTCCACCAAGGCGGAGGAGCAGGAGAGTTTAGAACACTCGCACGGGGAAGGGGAGCAGATGTTCGCTGCGTGGGGCCCCTTTAGTAATTCACTTCACACCCGCTGGATTAGTTAAACTGCCACAGGTGCCTCCCAGTGATGGCTCCCTAGTCACCATGGCAGGCCAGGTGGAGCTTACAGAGATGACACGGAAGATGGTCCACCTCCAAGGAGTATGTGGATCTAGAGAACAAGCTGGAAGCCGGGGCAGGGGCCCTGGAGCCCCGAGTCAGACTCAGGAGCAGAGATATTTTCGTTCTTATTCATATCACCGTGGTCTTAGCATTAGGCTGCAGTTGGAAGAAGGGAGTTCGAGTCTTAGACCTGCTGCCTCTTACTAACTGAATGACCTTGGACAAGTTACTTCATCTCCTAAGCTTTAGTTTCCGTGTTTTAACAAGTGGAGATAAAAATAGTCCTTGGCTCCTGGAGCCCCAGGGTTTAGATCAGATAACCCGTGCAAAGCATTTAACACAGTCTCTGGCCATATGTAGGCAGGGCCATGACTGCGAGGTTGCTCGCTGGGCACCGCTGGGCATGAGCTAGGAGCTGCCGGGTGAAATCTTATTAATACAACAACACTATGCGGTAGCTCGTATTGTCCCCACATCTCAAGGGAGGAGTCTAAGGTTCAGAAAAGCACCCACTTGCACAAGGGCACCCAGATTTAGCCAGAGTCAAAAGGGAAACTTGGAAGCCAATATACAAGACAGAAAGGGTGGCAATAGATGAGGGGCGGGGGAAAGGGGGGCTCCACAGACAGGCAGCCTCGTGGGAATAACCGTGGTTCCACCTGTTGCAGGGGAAGAAGGCAGTGCCTCCAGCCCCCCTGGGCTCAGCTGGAGCCCGTCTCCTGCACCTGCCAGGCTTTTCTGGAAAAGCTGACTGTTCTGGGTGGAAAGAAACCTTGGGGGCTGGCGGGATGAACCTCCCAGTGGCCGTGTGTCATGGTTGAATAGTGTCCCTTACTATTTAATATGTCCAGCCAGGATCTCAGAACGTGACCTTATTTGGGAATGGGGTCTTTACAGATAAGTAAGGTGAGGATTGAGATGAGATCATACTACGTTAGGATGGGCCCTAAATCCAATGAGACTGTCCCCACGGGAACCAGAAAAGGATATGCAGAGACCTGGAGGGGGAAGGGCCCATGACGACAGGGGCAGAGCCTGGAGAGAGGCACCGTGAGCCGAGCACAGCAAGGACGCCCGGTAGCCACCCTGCAGCATGGGGCAGAGCCTCGCTCAGGGCCCCCAGAAGGCTCCAACCCTGCCCACACCTTTATCTCAGACTTCTGGCTCCAGCACTGTGAGAGAGGAGATTTCCTGTTCGAAGTCACCCAGTTTGTGGGAATTTGTCTCGGCGGCCACAGGAAACTCACGTACTGCGTGTGAACTTTGAAGGGTGGTTGGTTCCTGGTGCCTGGGGCACAGCCCACTCTGGGGAGCCCAGCGATCTTACGGGATGAGAGAAGGAACAGGGAAAGGGACAAAGGAAAGGAGAAACCAGTTGGGGGTGGCAGGGTGGGGCTTGGAGGGCTCGGGGTGCAGTGCCAGTCACAGGGAGCCAGGAGCAGGGCGAGGTCAGGAAGTACACAGGAGAGGTGAGGCTGGCAGCGCCATGTCCTCCATGCCCGGGAACTGCAAATAAATGGGGCTGGTGACAGGTTCTTTGAGAGAGAGAGAGAGAGAGAGAAAGCAAATGTGCATACCAGTTCGGCAAAAGTATCGAAAGGATCATTCAGTCAGCCTTGGGGTTTGCACCTGCACAGCTGTCCAGGGGACAATTAGAAGTCATCCCCACATCACCATCCAAAGGCTCGGGCAGAGCTGTGGTCAGGATGTGGTGGGGGCAGGCTGGACGGTGGCCAGCTATGGGCCTCTGTACCTTGGCCCTGGTCTTGGTGGCCCAGGGCCCTAATTCCCTTTGCCTGGGGCAGCCTAGCAGCACCCGGGCCCCTGGGGAGAGGCTGAGGCTGCTCAGTGGCTCTTTTGTCCAGGGGTTTCTGCCTCTCCCCACACTCTCCAGCCAATGCCAGTCCCCACGTTGTCATAGCAACAGCCCTTCTAACCTGGGCAGCTCGGGAGCCTTAGGAATGGGAGTGTGCCTTGTTCTGAGTGGCAGCCATCACTCCCTTCCCTCCTTGTCACTGTTCCATCGATAGGTAGAGTCCCTTCCTCCACCTCCTTGAATCTGGGCTGATTTGTGATTGCCTTGACCAACAGAATACCGTAGGGTGATTTCTACCTGCTCTTGTCGTCATGAGCTTACACTTCCGAAGTCCAGGCCATGCTGCTGGGGAGGCCGCGTGGAGCAGGCCTGAGCTGCCGTCTGGGAAGTCCAGCCCAGTTGGGCTTTCAGATGACCACAGCCCCAGCTGCTATCTGATTGCAAATACGTAGAGACACCCCCCTCTACCCGCCCAAGGAAGAACAGGCCAGCTGAGCCCTGTCAACACACACAACCAGAGAGCGAAAACTCAATTGTTGTTTAAGCCAGTAAGTTGGGGGTAGTTTGTTTACAAAGCCATCAGTTACAGGAACACTCTGAAGCCCCACCCCCATATCCCCTTTCACCTTATTCACTGGCTACCTGGGGGTGACAAGGACTCCCAAGCCCCAGAGCCCACAGTCTCTCGTTAATGGTTTGACCCAGTGGTATCCCTGGTGACCAGCCCTGGCTGCAGAGTTGCTGGGTGACCCTGCTCCAGGGTTGATAGAAAGCCTTTAAATTAAAATCAACAAATATTTGTAAAGCAGCTAGATGTTCACGGCACTCAGAGGAATCAGGGAGACACACAATACCTTTTATTTGAAGAGTATTAATCAGCATTGCATGCACTCAAACAGATCTGACCACACTCTACCCATGACGGCAGGAGAGGTGGCCGGGCAGGCCCCCGCCCTTTGTGACTGAGAAGAAACGACATCAAGGCCACACAAGCAGGAACGGCAGAGCCGGGGCTGGACGCCAGGTCACCGGGCTACCTGCCTGCAGGTCTCAGTCCCCTGCATTCCTGTTGTCTGCAAAGCACGTCCGGAGGCTGGATTGGGCGAGCTGCTGTTTGCGACACCTGCGTTTGTGGCCGTCTAACTGAGCTGGCACTTGGAGACGCCTCGCTTGTCCCTCTCCACGGCCTTCACAGAGGTTCGGCCTCTGGTTCCAGAGGTTCTGAGTCTGCCTCGTAAGGCTCCTGCACCTGGCTTCTCCTCCCCACGCTGGGTGCAGCCAGAGCTCAGCGTCCCCATCCTCTGTCATCTTGACCGCCAGCCCTGCATCCCACGAGGCGTCCCCTCCAGGGCCCGGGTCAGGGCCTCCATGGCCTTGCTACACCTTCGTCATCAGTCCCTGTCCTCCTCGGTCCCTTTCTGAAGCCACATTGGATGCCCCGCTGCTTTCCGAACCCACTGAGACTGTGCGGCCTCCACGTTGTCTTTCGTGCCATTCCCTCTGCTTAGAACTCCTTTCCCTCTGCCTCTGAGTTCCTGCTCGGTGCTCCAGGCCCAGCTGGAATCTCACCTGTTCTCTGATTCTCTCCTGGATTCTCCCACCCCATTCCCGGCTCGAGAGGAGTCACGTGGAGTCCCCGCTCTGGTCTTTGTTCCCACGCGCTTTGTGTACAGAAGGTCCCTGAATTGCAATTTTTCACCTTTGCAATGGGGCGAAAGCAACACACGCTCAGGAGAAACCCTCCTTCGGGTGCCCATATGACCATCTGTTTGTCACTTCCAGGACAGTATTCAATAGATTACATGAGATACTCAACACTATGTTATAAAATAGGCTTTGTGTTAGGTGGTTTTGCTCAACTCTAGGCTAACGTGAGTGTTTGGAGCATGTTTAAGGAAGGCCAGGCTAAGCCATGATGTTTGGCGGGTTAGGTGTATTAAGTGCATTTTCAATGTCATGATATTTTCAACTTACAGTGGGTTCATGGGGCCCATCATAAGTTTAGGAGCATTTGTACTTTCCCTGTAACTGCGATCCCGTATCCTAGTGACTGGTCGACATTTCCGTCTCACTGATTGGATTATGAGTGTGTTGGGGCAGGGGCCATGACTCGGTTTCCTTTACACTTTGTGTCTGGCATATTGGGAACATTCGGTAAGAATCTGTTGAAATGCACCTGACCAGTCAGAAAGCTACAGTATGAAGAGGCAAAGGAACTTACCCAAGGTCACCTAGCTCACCGGAGGCAGAGCTGGACGAGCAACTGGTTCCCCGTTCAGCATTTTCCTGGCGCACGTCGCCAAGTGCCCGGCTTGGCCGAGGGGTCGGTGAGCAGCAGGAATGAGGGGCCGGGCGCTATGTCCTGGAGGGGCACCAAGGCTTTGCACAGAAACAGAACTTTTAGAGAAATGGTGGCTTCAGAAACACGGAGGGAGACGCGGGCCACTGAGCTGTCTGGGACAGATGGGTGAGAAAGTTCTAGAACAGAACCAGCCTTAGTGGAATAGGGGAGCCAAGGAAGAAATGGATGGAGATGAAGAAATGGATGGAGATGAAGATCCAGAATCCACCGAAAACCACGAGAAAGTTTCAGTGAGAGCACCCACAGCTTGGAAGAACAGCTGAGACATCAAGGACTTTCAGAATGACTTCCAGAAGTGCCCACCTGTGCCGCCACCTGATGACACTGGCGTCAACAAGGCCGGCCGTTCTAACCACCAGAATTTCGTCAGCTCCCGTGCTCACGATTTCTCCCCGCCCACTGCCATGACTCCTATGTACACAGGTGCCCCCGCCCCCCAACTAGATATGTGCAAGTCCTGACTCCCCAAACCTCCGAATGTGACCTTATTTGGAAATAGGGTCTTTGCAGATGCAATCAAGTTAAGATGAGGTCATCCTGGATTAGGGTGGGCCCCAGAGCCAGCAGGACTGGTGTCCTTATAAGAAGGCCATGGGAAGAGACACAGAGCACAGGGGGAGGCCGTGTGACGATGACACAGAGACTGCAATGCTGCTGCTGCAAGCCCAAGAATGCCAAGGATCACCAGCAGCCCCCGAGGCGGGAGGGGCAAGGAAGGACTCTTCCCAGGAGCCTTCCGAGGGAACGTGGCCCTGCTGACACCTCGATTTTGGACTCTCAGCCTGCAGGACTGTGAGAGAACACGTTCCTGTAGTTTTAAGCCACCCAGTTGATGGCAATTTACTGCGGCAGCCCTAGCAGACGCAGGCAGCACGTGGCGTCTGTTCTCTGAGTCGATCTTCCTGACTACCTGCCAGTCACTACGTGTGACTGTCTGTGACAGCCGGGCTCCAGGGTGGCCCCGATGGCCCCATCTTCTGGCATTCACTTCCCCGTGCGTCAGGGAATAGGGCTGACCTGTGCAGCCGGTAGGGTGTTGCGGGGATAGCCATACGCACCTTCCCCAGCTATGTTTCGGCTTCTGCCTTGCCCTCTCTCGGAGCCCTTTCTCTGGGGAACGCCCACAACCACGTCCTGAGGCCATTCAATCAGCCCGAGATGGGGAGGAACTCAGGGCCGCAGCCGACAACCAGCTTCCCGTGAGCGAGCCACCGTGGAGACGGAGTGTCCCGCCCTGGTCAAACCTTTGGATGACCGAAGCCCCTGCCGGCATCTTGGCCACAGCTGCAGGAGACACCCAGAGCCAGACCCCCAACCTACACCACTCCCTGGTCCCCTGATCCACAGACGCTGCGTGTCATCAGCGTTTATGGCCTTACACCGCTACATTTTGTGGTGGCAGGTGGACTGCCACTGCATTCGTCCCGTGCCATCAGAGGCAGCACGCCTACTGGTTAGGAATGAAAGCTGGCCAGGCACAGTGCCTTGTGCCTGTAGTCCCAGCTGCTCAGGAGGCTGAGGCAGGAGGATCGCTTGAGGCCAAGAGTTCGGGACCAGCCTGGGCAACTCCTGCCTGGGTGAGTGGATGACAGAGTGAGACCCTGTCTCTATTTTTTTGTTTTTAAAGCGGGGATGTGAAACTCAACTGTCACTTACTAGCTATTGACCTTGAATAAGTCACTTCAGCCTCTCTGAGCTTCCTCATTTACAAGCACGTGGAATAATCGCATCCACTTTATGCAACTGTTGGAAGGAGAAAAGGAGTTAATATTTAACTTCCAACAGTCCCTGTAGCGCAGTGAGTGTTAGTTATTCTTATTCTATGAGTGAGAAAACAGCTCAAGAATAGGGAAAACGCAGCACAGCCAGCGACTCAGCGGTCAGGCTGAGTCCTGAACCCGGGCCCCCTGACTCCCTGTACAGTGCTCGTGGTTTAACTGAGAGCTGGAAGTGGAATGGCAGGGAGGTCAGAAGCTCTGTGGGTCTGGAAGGTCTACCGTTCCCTGCCACTGCAGCAGGCCAATTTCGCCTCGCCTCGGTGCACCCGGCTGTGCACACCAGGCTGGGGGCGGGGAGGGCCACCGGCCGGGTCAGACCGTGGCTCTGGGCCTGAGCCTAGGGAGAGTGCTGGAAAGGTGAGCAAGGGCAGGCGGACCACAGGCGGGGCTCCCTCCAGAGGGGCTGTTCTGCAGCACGTTTCATTGCCAGAGCAGGTGGGAGGGCAGGGAAGAGGCTAAGCCGCTGCAGGCAGCCCTGGTTAGGAAATGGCCAGGAGGGCAGGAGGACGGTTTTGAAATGCAATACGGCATTAGGGCGAAAGGGCTGCTGGGAGTAAATCCCTGCCGCTGCTTTAGTTTAAGCCGATCAAAACGACCTTGGACAAGCAGAGGCCCAGGAGCCGAGGGTCCCCTAGAAGTGCCCACTCCCCTTTTCTTGTAAGTCCTGCCCCACAGGTGAGCACAGGAAACAGTGAATGGTTGGAGTGAATAAGGCCAAGGGAAAAAAAGGGCAGAAACAAGAAAAGGCAGTGGCCTGTGTGATTTCACTTTGAATAAGCAATATTATCTATGAAAATCAGATGCAAAGAAACTCCAGGTGTGCTAGTAGTTTTCTAAAGAAGCCTCATGGCCAGGTGTAGCCCTTGGGAAAACATCAGGGAAGGTTACTGGGCGTGGTTTTTCTTAAATTGTCACCAGGACCTGAAGTGCCCCAGGCCAGCATTTGGGATCACTTCGGCTGACTTGCTTTATCTCCTTTGCCATTTTCTAGAAAGAGGAGCTTGGGCATGATGGGGCAAGACCGGAAAGCAATTCAATGATAACTGCCTTTGATGTCCAGGAAGAGCAATGTGTGGGGAGTCAGCTCCAGGAAAATGTGGGTGGGGGTTTGCCTTTAGGGCTGGCTGGCATTTTGTCTTAGGCTCTGCCCCCTTCCTAGGGCCACAGCCAGTCAGGCCAAAGCTTCCCCCAGCAGCGCCTCCCCCTAAGGACTCCCTGCACCACAACTCCTCTTCCTAGGGTGTGTCCCTTCAATCAGATTGCCCCTCCCACACACCACGGCACAGCTGGCAGCTCCCCAGCCCTGCACCCCAACCCACATTAACCCCCACCCCGGGAAGCGTTTGCTTGTGTTCAAGATGGAGTTGTATTCCAGCGGCTCTCAAACTGTATTAGACATAACGGTCACCTGGAGCGCTTGGTAAAATACAGATTCTGATGGGACAGATCTGGGTGGGTTACAGTCTTAATAAGCGCCCAGGTGACTGCAAGGTAAGCCTCGAACACCCGGGAACCGCGCTCTCACTGGGATGATTTCGGACAGGCCGGAAAATGTTTTAGGAAGAGGGCAAGAGGGCCAGACACGGGCGGAGATGCCTAAGAGTAGCTTCCTGCTCTTTAATCATCTTTTCAACAGAAGCGGGGCAAAGAACGGATCGTGGGGAGGAATAGAGGAAAACAAAACTGCAAGGCTCTCATTTTCTGGAATGCTCTAGGCATGGACCCCTCTGCGTCCCCCTACCTTGGCCCCACCGTTAGGCTCATCCCCAAAGTCTATCATTCTCCCAGAGGCAGCCAACCCAGCCCACCCAGCCACGACGACACAGAACGCTGCACGGGCATGCACGCTGTTTGGGTTTGGGCTGTTTCTCCTTCTTCCCTCCTAGCTGATTTCCACAATTCCTCGTAACCTTGCATCTCCCGTTCACTCGTGCTCTTCAGTTAGAGATCCCGATTGATTCCACGGAGCAGAATGGGGCCCAGAAACCTGCTCTCTAGACAAACAGCACACCTGGTTCTGAAGCCGTGTCCTGAAGTCTGAGAAAGTCTGAGAAGAACCAGCTTCATCTCCGTTTTTGCAGCTACTTTTCCCTGCACAGAATCACGTAGCAGCAGATGTGCCCGGGACTAGTAGCTCCCAAGTCACCGACCTCCCGCCACCTGGGCTCTCTGATCCGTGGTTTCACTTAATCTCTGCAGCAGCCCCTTGAGGCAGGCTGTCACCCCACTTCACAGATAAGCAAGTTCTGTGCTCTTTCGGGTCCCCTGCTGCCCCCTCCAGCTCCAAAACTCTGTGGGTGCGTGGCGGGAAGCCAACACGCCAGGCGTAAGACCATCTCACACGACCCTGGGTGGGCTGTCTTCCCACTCTGACCTCCAGTTCCCACATGAGGACAATGAATTTGGCCCCAGCATCTTGACGGCACTGTCAATGAGGGCTGCTCCAAACCAGGGCAACCACGGGACTCAACTTTGCTGTAAGTTGGGTTGGGTTACAACTCTCATCTCCTGTCATCCAAACCCCAACTCTGTACTTTTATTGCTTACATTGCAGAATCACCCAGTCTCAATTTCAAAAAGACAAGAGGATGAAATCAGTCATCGGGTTTACCTGGGAGGGACTGTTCCAGAATGCCTGTGAACGGGTTAATGCAACGGGGAAGTGCAGGACCACAAATGGCAAAACTAAAGGAAAATGACGCGGCCGTGAGTGACAGCAAGAATGAAGGCTGTTGCATCCAAGGGCTGAAGCACAGACGCAGGTCCCACTTTAGCATAACCACAGCCGCTATTAAGACCCTCAAACGCACCATCAGTGGTTCGGAACTTTGCGTAATGACTGAACTCTGCCTTCTCATCAGAGGAGAGCAGGGCAGCGTGGAAACCAAAGGGACTGAAATTTCAGCCTCTGCCAGGCCTCCATCACACTCCCAGAATAGCGCCTGGGTTCCCGACAGCCTTGGTCTGCACCGCAGCTGGGCTTCCGGAGAGAGAGACAGGTCAGGCCCCAAGCAGTGCCGGGGACAGCTGGGCTGGACACTGCCCAGAAGCCAGCTGGCGGGCCCCACCCTGCCCTGCCCTGCAGGAGGCTCCATCTCTGGTGAGTGTGGACGTGTCTGGCTCCCTGGGGCCCCGTGGCTCTGCCCCATCACCTGGGGTCCTGGCTGGGTTTGAGAGTCAGGGGTGGCCTCAAATCTCAGGTGAGGGGGCAGGGGCAGCAGCTGGGACTTGCAAAGGCTTTGGTAGTGGTGGCTGGAGGGGCTGGTGAGGGGCTGACCGGCCCTGCAGGCAGGGCAGGCTGCAGTGTGCACAGAGTGGACACAGCCATGGGGCCGGTGGCCACCAGCAGAAGAACAGGGATGGCAAACAAAGAGGTGCAGACAGGGGACACACCGCCCTGCAGCAACGCTGTCTGGAGGTTGGCTTCTGAAGGTGAAGGGGTTGTTGGGAGAAGGGAGGGCAACTGAGCCCGTGGTGGCTTGACAACAGGTGCGCTGTTTCCAGTGAATCCTTCCCCCTCTCCCATGTCTCCCCTTGCAAGTGTTAACGCGGTCCTGCTTCCTGTGGGCAGGGCACCCAGGGGAGCACAGACATGGATCAGGCACACATCTTTCCCTCCAAGAGCTCACGCCCTGGGTGGGGACATAAGGCGCGTACATCAGTAATCATCAACAAGGCGGGAAAAGGTAAAGGCTACATAAAAGGCGAGAGAATCATCCCGGAGTGTGCAGTACAGTGAAGAGCAAGTCAGGTGAGTTACAATAATGTTCTAATCCACAGCCAGTCACTGAGCCTCTGTGAACCTCAGTCTTTGAATCTATAAAATGGGGACAATAACATCTGTCTTATGGACGCTTACAAGTTTGTATAAACATCAAGTATACAAGAGGCACTTTGTACAGTGCTACACAGAGGTAAGCTATGGGTATTATACTATGACACTAGTCTGTGTCTCTCTGAACTACTTGGCCTGGGGTTCTGGGAGCCAGAGGGTGGGCCCAGGATCTGAGCACGGGGTTCCTGGTAGCAGCAAAGCCAAGCCTAGACCCTGAGCCCTCCCTTCCCCTTAGAGAAGGCTGACGGCCCCTGGCTCTTGGCCAATCAGTCCAATTAACCCCCGATATGTAATGCTCAATTTCTGGATGTATAAAGCAGCATGCTAGGGGCTGTGGGATGGAGAGGCATGAAATCTGGAGTCCATTCCCTACAGATCCCACCTGGGAGGGAATCAGGGAGGCAAGGTGTCTGTGCATGAGATACACACGCCTGTCCACGACAGCAGTGTAAGAGCAGCAAATGCGCCCGAGAGGGGGAGCTCTCGGAGGGAGGAAGAGGTCTGTGGGGCAGGGGCACCAGCGAAACCTTCTGGAAGGAGTCCAGGGCTTTAAGGGGGCTGGATCGGGAGGGGCAGAGAGGAGGAGGAGGGCACCCTGGATTGAGAGTGGGGACAATGTGCATGAAGCCACAGAAGGCAAGTGGGCGTGGGGCAGACCAGGAGCAGCTCTCAGGCTGGAGGGGAACATTTCCTGTGGGAAAGAGGAAGGAGATGAGGCTGGTGTCCAGGTTGGGTACAAGTTGCGGAGGCCTCAAATGCCAGGCCAGGGAGTTTGGACTTTGACTGACAGGCAGTGGGAGCCAGCGAGGGTGTTACGAGCAAGGAGTGCAGGAGTGAGGTCGGCATGGATCCCGCGCAGGCTGGGGGTTGGCAGGGCGTCTGGAGGAAGACTGACAGCAGGAGCAATCAGTTTGGGGGCTGAGCTAGCTGCTGGGGTGAGGTAGGTGCCCTCACCCCCGAAACGCTCTCAGATTGGGGCGAGACGCTTCCTCAAGGTGGGGGAGCTAACTGCCACCTGGCTACACATTTCCTTTTTGACTCTGGAAGGGGTGGGGAGACCGAGTGGCCTGAATCCCTGCACCCCCGGCGTGAAGCCTGGTTCTCAGGATTCGCTCAGCCTGTTGCGGGAGGCTATCAGGACCGGGCTGCTCAGGAAACCCAGCTCTCTCCTTCCTCGGGGCATTGGTGAGTGGCCACTGAGCCCCGGACTGGGAGGGCGGTGAGGGAGAAGCAGATTTCGTGGCCACTGCGGAAGGGTTCAGCATCAGGTGACATTCCAGCAGGCTCTGCCCGAGGCCTGCTTCCGGGTGCATTTCCAGAGGCTCATCCATGGGCAGCGGGTTGTGGTGAATGAGTCCCAGCCCCTGGCTTCCTGCTTCTTAAGGGGCCACCGTGGTACCTGAGTCCTCTCAGAAAACCAGGTGGTTCCGCTGCTCCAAGCAGGAAGTCCTCTGAGCCAAAGAGAAAAGGAGACTTGGCCAGACCCTGCAGCCTGGGCGGTGACCAGTTAATACGAGCCTGGGAGCCAGGGCGGGTGAGATGCTGTGTCCGGCGGCTGTGGGGCACCTGCCACCCAGCACAGGATTCCCAGCCCCTACCTGTTGTGGAGCAGGAGGCCTACCCTCAGCTCAGCGAGGGACTATTCTCGCTCCACTGGGGCCCAGCTGCAAGATGGGGACATTGTACCCCCTAAGAAGAGGGAGGAGGTCTCCTACGCCATGGAGGAGGAAATGGCTCCTGCAAGATCATGCAGTCCAGAACGCCTGCTGCCCAGGCAAACTGGGACGTCCCTCTAGGGAACATAACTGACCCCTGGCACCCCTGGGCAGGCTCCTCCAGGCCCCAAACCCTGGGCTCTGCTGCATGGCACTGCAGGCCCAGGGGAGGTGGCCTTCTCCAGCAGGGGCTGGGGCCTGCCTGCTTCCCAGGAAGGGTGGCCCGGGTGGTGGGGGGCACAGGGCCCGGGTGGCACTGTGCACAAGTCCGCTGGTGTAAGGGTGTAAGATCAGCAGTGCAGGCCACAGATTATGGGATATTCCACAAGCATCTACTGACACAAACCACCTCGTACCCAGCTACGTGCCAGACGCTGGGGACAACGAGATGAGTGAGACATGTCCCTGCTCTCGAGAAGGGCACAGTCTAATTGGGGAGACAGCAATTTAGAAGGTTAATTACGAACACTAGGATAGTTGATAAATAAACAAATGCATAACAGGCCATGGGTAAGTAGGGCAGCTGGGGAAGGTGAGGAGGATGCCCCATGCAGGAAGGGACATCGGGGCTGAGCTCTGAGGCAGGAGAGCTTTTTAAACATTTTTGGTCACAGAGAGGGGGGTAAGAGGGATGGGACATGAGAGGTCAAAGGACCAGCACAGGTGAAAGCCCGGAACATGGTATGGCCAGGTTATTCTGATCATGGTAAACAGAACTGAAAGGATGTCAGAGAAATGGCTTGTCAAGAGTCTATGTTAACAACTGTTAGTGCTCTTTCGCCGAAAGGCCCGAGGCTCACAGGCGAGGGACAGTCACGCCAGGAGAGGAGAAGCTGACCTGTGACCATCTGTAAGTGCCAGGCTTCTACAAGGCACATTCTAGGTGGGGCTTCATCTTGGAGGTCATCCCTGTTTTACAGGAGAGGAAAGTGGGGCTCAGAGAGGTAAAGTGACTCTCCCAGGCCACACAGCTGGCAGGTGGCTCAGCCCTGGGCCTTGGCAGGACCTCAGACTTGTCAGAAGGCTTTTCAATGAATAAAGGTGGCTTCTTTCTGCCAGTGGAGACTGGAGCCCTGTGTGGGGTGGGGGCGGGTGGGGTGGGTATGGACAGGCTCCTGCACAATCCAACACATCCTGGAGCTCTCTGAACAGCAGGTGTGCAGTGGCCACGTGGGACCACTTCTCAAAGTGGTACTTTTTGGTGAAAATGAAGCTCATAATGGGTTATATGCCTACTGGGTTATTAGATCAGGGTGAGGGGCGTTTGGGGGACACAGAGGACCCTGTGGTTGGGGTCTTGGAAATCAAGGACACCTGCCCTAGAAGTTCGCGCAGCAGTGGAGGCTCCCGCCTCTGATCAGCACGGCCCCAGGGACAGGGCGAAAGCAGAAGGCAACCGAACAGAGATCCTGGGGACCCAGAGGCCCCGGTCATCTGCCCTGAGGGACGTGCTTTGTCCTTTGAAGGCAGATCCTGTTCCAGAAGTGAGATGGGGTGAACAGGGAAGAAGCAAACAGAAAACTGCCGCACATTTCCACTGCCGTCTGCTGCCCAGGGCTGGGTGAGGGCAGGGCCAGGCTGCTGGGGTGCCCAGGTGCCTTTCGACATGACTCCCAGCAGCTGGCCAGGCCCCAGACACCCCAGTCTCTCCCTGCCGGGGCAGGGAGGCAGGGAGGCAGGGAGAAGAGTTGTCCTTTTGGAGAATCTAGGTAGGGAAAAGAGTTTCTCAAGCCTGAAAATAAATCTGCAGGATCCACTATCGACCTCCTGCTTCTTAAAGTCACAGTGTCTGGTCCCCCAGGCTGTTCCCCTGCACCTTCCCCCACTGGCCACACACTTATGCTAATGAGCCACCCCTCCCAGCACACCGAGTTCAGCTTTGCTGCCCAGGGTGACTTATCCAGCTCTCTTAGTTCTGACTGGCTGTTTCCCTTCCCAGCGTGGGCACCGGGCCGCCCAGACCAAACAAGCCTTTGCCTCCCTAGCATGGGGGTGGGAGGTGGATTTAGCCGGCGGGCCAGGAGTAGTGCGCCACTCGGCAGGAGCAAAGCGCTCTTGCTCTCAATATTTTAAAGACACTGAAACAATTCGGTCTTTGCCACCCCTGCCCAGCCAGCGAGGGCAAGGCACAGGAAGGGATGCAGGGTTCTAGAAAGCCAGGGCCTCCCCGCCAGCCCCAGCCGCTAAGCAAACATTCCCTTCTAGAGTCAGAAAACCGGAGTGCGAGGGGAGGAACCGGCCTGAGGTTTATCGCTCGGGCAACTCCGGGTGATTCATAGAGTGTAGACTCTGGGTTGTCATAGATCGAGGCACGCAAACAAACAGCCCCAGAGGTACCCCTCCCCTCTCCCTTCTCCCCCCACCTGGCTGCCCCCTAGCCAGAGACCAGCTGCCTCCCCTCCCCCTCGCGGGCGCCCGGGGCTGAGCAAACACGCCCAGCCGCCCGCCCCTCCACCGGCTGGCTCCGACCGCCGGCTGCTGGCGATCCCCAGACACCTCGGCGTCACGGGAGCCGGCACCCCGAGACCCAGCGCCCTGCCCTCCCTCCGCGTCCCCAGGGCCCCGGCCAGGCGCATCAAGCTCTCTCTTCTCGGTGCGCCTCGGCCCCTGGGGCCTCGGGCGCAAGCTGAGTAGGTCTCGCCGCGCACCTCCCGCGGGGCCCGCCGCCCGGGGGAAGGCGGCCGGAAAATCTCCTCTTGTTTACAGGGCTGCAGAGGTCCCGGTCCGGAGCGGCTTTCCTATTTCTGAGGCTCCCTTTCGGCAGAGTCCAGAAACTGGAGGGGAAAGGGTGGCAACTCGCGGATGCACCCGGGGCAGGGAGTGGGGGTGGGGCGCGAGGGAATCTGACCTCGTGGAAAGGTCCCTGGCCGCGGGAGGGGCGGGACTCAGCGTCAGGGCCAATGTGTCCCGGAGCGCAGAGACCGCGGGGGCCGGGTTAGACACTGTACCTTGGGGAACAAAACCGTGAAGGCTAATTAGGACAAGTCGGAACAGGGAACGGGGACGCGGGGAGGGGAGCACGCGCTCCGAGTTGGGCAGTGTGTGGGTCGCAGGCAGCGCGGGAGCAGGGTGGCCGGGCCCAGGGCGACCTTTGTCCACGGTTCAGAGTTGCCCTGGACTCAGCCCACGCGTTAGGGGCAGGCGCGGTGGCAATCCTACGTACACTTGGTGACTGGGGTCCCAGGGAAAGACCGCGTGTCCGAGTGGCGGACACTCGAGGTGTGGTGTGTCCACGTGTGCAGGCTCGGGAGGGGAGGGGGCGTAGAGGCGTGACAAAGACGGACTTTGTGTCTGAGTGTGCGCCCCGCTCCAGCCCGGAGCAGCTAACCGCCCAGCGTGTGTCTCACGGGAGAGCCAGGACGAAGGTGACAAAGGCTGGGTGTCCGCCACGGAGAGTCGCGCCAAGGTACCCCCGCGCGTGGCGGATCGCGCGCGCTGGGAGATGCGGGGAGGGAGAGCCTGCCCGCTGGGGGTACGGGGCTGCACCCCACACCGCTTGCCGGAGGGAAAGCCGAGTGCTGAAAGTGAGTGCGCGCGAGTGTGCGCGCGCCCGCGTGCGGGGGCGTGGCAGTAAACAGCAACAACCCACACGCCAGCCGCGCCAGGAACTCCGCGCTCCCTCCGCGGCCGGAAAGTGCGACTCGGCCGAGCCCGGAGGTGAGTCTGGGCGGGGAGGGCCGGGCAGGCTTTGTTACTGTGTGAACGGATTAGACGTACCTGGAGCGCCGCGGGCTCCCGATAAGCGCCCTGAATGGAGGTGATGTCACGGTGATGCAGGCGCCAGCCCACCCTCGTCGGGAGAAAGGAGCGCTGCGCGGGGAGAGGCGGGCGCGAGAGCGAGCGATTGAGCGCGGCCGGCTCCGCCCGGGGCCCCGAGACAGCCAGGCCCTGCGCCCCGATCCCCCGCCCGGGCCCCGCCACCCAGCCAGAGCTGGGCCTGGCCGCGCGCCCCGCGCCGAGTCCCTCCCACCCCCGCCCCTCCTGGGGCTGGAGTTGGCCCCGGACGCCGCGCCGGAGCCGGGCGGGCGGCGCGTCCCAGGTAAGGCAGCTGCCTCCCCGCTCCGCCCTCCCTGGGCCGCCCGGGAGAGCCGGGTCTGGCTGGCTGGCGGGGAGCGGGCGGGGGCTGGAGATCCTGCGGGGCCGGGGACGCCGCGCCAACTCCGCTCGCTCGCAGAAAGTTTCCAAACCCAAGCCGACCGGGGGCGGGGAGGGCCGATATGCGGCTCGGCTTGGCGGGCGGGCGAAGGACTCCACCATCCGAGGCAAATGTCTCCGCCGTCGGGGTCTCCGGAGGGCGCCCCTACACCCCCTTGCCTCTCAGTGCGAGATCCCGATCAACGGCGACGCTCGATTGGCGTCCTCTCCGCTGCCCGCCACCGTGGCTGGGGAGGGCACGTTTCTGTGGCCCCAGGAAATGAGAGAAATTGAGTGGCTGGCTCCGTCTTTCCGTTCGGATCACCGGGGGAGCGCGGGTGTAGACCCCAGAAGCGCGGCCCTGAGCGAGGAGGGGAAGACTGGGAATCTCCCAGCGGGGAGTTTGGAACTTCAGACTATCAAAGTGCGCCGACTGGCCGCTACTTGCCGACTCCCTGCCTGGCTTTTCCAGCGTCTTTCCACCGCCGCCCCCAGGGAAACCCAATCGCTTAAAAACTCCGGGATCTGGATCCTAAAGGCCCTGGACCAGAATGTGTGCGAGTTGGGTTTTGTGCTCCTGGAGCTCCCGACGCCCCCCCCCCCAAGTACCTTCAAATGTGGCTGGCGGAGGGAGTGCTGTTGGGGGGTGGGGCACATTCCAGAGTGACATTCCAGAGCAGACCCTGGGATTGAAGACTTCCGGGTCTCAGAACGTTGGGGGCGCTTTGGCCCCAGTGCTCACTCTTGGTGCTGAGGTTCCGGAAGGCCCCCGCCCCAACCTGGGCGTGGAGGTGGCTCCTCCTGGCACAGGCATCTCTCCTGGCCCTGCTTACTGGGCGGAGTAAACTTCGGAGACCCTGGACAGGGGGTAAGACAGTGGGACGGAGCCAGGGACTGAGAGAGAAAGATGGACAGGAGGACGGGGAAGGCTGGAGGGCTGCCGGTGGGTCCATCCATCCTTCTCGGGTGCTGAGTGGTGGCAGACGGGAGGAAGAAGGATGCTCTGTGGTACCCTTGGGTGGGCCTCCCCCAAGAGGGGGCTATCTATGGTCATAGCATCCATGAAGGTAACCCCTGGCCACGGGTCTTACTCTGTATCTTTGAGCCTGGGAGACAGACCTGAGCTCTCTTTCCGGGGTGATGTCCTTTGCCCTGGGGGGGGGTCTCAATGGTTTGTGGATGGAGGGGGGTGGTGAAGAGGGCGTTGCTCTGGAAGGTGAGAAGCCCTAGCTGTCTCCCTGTTGCTGGGTGAAGCGGGTGGGGTCTGGCTGGGCCTCAGAGCCCACCCCCGCTGCTGAGGCCTCTCTGCTCCCCCTGGAGAGGGGAGAGGGAAGGGGATTGGGAACTGGATCTGGATGGGACTGACTCAGACCAGAGCTGGGGGCTGGGTGGCTAAGCCTGGGGAAAGGCCGATTTCAGAGGTGATTAAAAATATTTGTACAACCGATTCCAGGGAAGCGAAGCAAAAGAGCCCTTTTGTCCAGAAAATAATATGAGGCTGGGGCTGGGCTTCAGCTGTGGGGTGGGGGAGACCCACAGGACGGGAGGAGCCCCCCTCCCACCCCACTGCTCAAGTCCTCTGAGAACCTTTAGGCACATGTGACTCCAGCATGGGGGAGGCCGTCCTCAATGGGGGGAAGTGGGTACTGAGTCCGTTTAGAGGGTTATTTTCACGCCTACTGTGTTCAAGGCACAGCGCTAGCTAGCTGTTGCAGAAGACGCTAAGGCTTGTTCAGGGGCCTCAAAGACCTTACAGCCTGGAATGGGATTCGAATGTTCAGGACTCAGAATGCTAAGTCTGAGTGCAGGGTCTAGAGGTTCTCAGGAGGCAGAAGATTCTTCCAGTGCCCCAAGGAAGAGCCTCCAGGCAGAGCTCCAGTCCCTTAGCCACCATCTTAACAGGTGGCTGAATGTGCACTTCTGGATGTCAAAGGTCTGCAGCTGAGCTCCTTTGAGCTTCCTTCTCTTTAACTCTCTTGCCTCCTCCAAGGATCCCTGTTGTAGGCCATAGACTAGAGCCACACCAGCTGGCCCAATTTTCCCACCCGAGTCTGTGTAATTCTGTCTCTCCACCTGCCCTTCCATTTTGGGGGGAACCAGAGAAATAAAGGAATAAGGGATTTGGGGAGGGGAACCAGTTGTTTGTCCAGGGCTAGTAAGTTACATGGCAGCCGGGCAGCAGCATGGTTCCGGGAAGGGGTGAGGGGCAGATACAGGCTCCTGTTATATTCCTTGGAAGTTCCCACATTGGAGGGCTTTGGCAGCAGAGGCAAGACGTGAGGGGTAAGGACCAGGACCAAGTTGTTGGTCACCAACAGCAAAGTCAGGAGGAGATTGGGGACTGGGGGAAGGGCAGGCTTTGAAGCTCCCCTGACCCTTGCCCAAGTGCCTGATTGGGGTTTTTGGGGTCCCGGGTTTGGTTTTTGTAATGATATGGCCGTTATCAGATTTGAACTTGTAGCCAGGCTTCAGCACCCTCTCCCCCTACATCTAGCCAGTCCTCAAATTGTTTTTTGGAAAGGATGACTGAGATCCGGCCCTTATGGATTTACCTTTGGCCTTGATCTTTAAACTGAGATCAATGTGTCCCCAATAGATCGATTGTCTGAGGTGTTTTTTTTTTTTTTTTGCCAGACTCATTATTTCTTAAAGCACAACCCTGGCTATGCCCCTATCGTGCTAAAAACAGCCTTCACTGGCTCCCCATTGCCTTTGAAGTAAGGCCCCAAGTCCTCCCCTGTAGAATTTCTAATCTCTCAGCCAGCAGCTGCAACCTCCCTTTACAAACCCGGTTGACAGAACTTGATTTTCTTTTTCTTCTTGCTGTGAACTTGGATTCATCTCAGGGCTTCGACTTACACCATCCTGCTTTTCCCTCTTCACCTTGCTGCCTTCTCCTACTTAGCCCTTCCCTATCAGTCTCCAGGGCTTAGCTTCTTCGTGTCCCTGTCCCATGGCAGTGCCTGGGACCTGGTGTTTTTTTATTAAATACTGAATAAAATGCTGTTGAACAGTCTTCTCCTGCCCTTAGCAGGAAGGCCTCTTCCTCTTCTGTGTTCCTGTAGCACCTTCCTCTCTCCTACAGGTCAGCTCTGTTGTCTGGCGCGCAGTTATTTTCTTCCTTGTGTAATTGTTTGTACATGTACCCTAGCTCTCCTATTAGATTGAAATACTATCAAGTCGTGGACTGTGTTTGTTCCTCTTTGTATTTTCACAGCTCTAAGAATGACAGGCCTTGTCCCCTAGACGCACAGTAAATACTTGCTGATTCGGAATAATTGTCTGCTCTGAACTGGGACCTGGCAGACGGAGGGGGTGGGTGAGAAGCCCCTGGAGGTGCAGATCCCCGGAGGATGGGTCTCAGTGGCTGTTCCCAGTGTTCACTTCCACATTTACAACTTCAGCCCAAGTTCCAGCTGGTTGGCTATGGGCCCAAAATGCCCAGGATGGAGTTAAACATTTAGGATCTCATAAAATGTTGTTATCCATAAATTATCTCCCTGGAGTGGCTCAATATTACTCCTTCCCCATTAGCCCTCTCTGACTCATCTTTTCTCTGTCCAGCACTTGTAAATAAAATACAGTTGATACTCTGATTTACGATTACACAAAATCCCCTACGGAAGCTTAAGTCACCACAGCCTAGGAGAGGTATAGGGGAAACGTGCTTTTGCATTGGGAGTGAAGAGAAACTAGCTGTTACAGCACCGAGTTATTTAGGAAAACAATAGCATATTTATGTAGGAATGTTAATTTTAAAAGTTAATAGTAAGCAAATTAAGTTGAAAGATGAGGAGGTAGCTGAGATGGCTAAAATGCCTAAAATATTTTCAAGTGTCATGCAGGATATCTTTTATTTCTTTTTTTTGAGATAGAGTCTTGCTCTGTCGCCCGAGCTAGAGTACCTGGGCTAGAGTGCCCTGGCATCAGCCTTGCTCACAGCAACCTCAAATTCTTGGACTTAAGCAATCCTCCTGCCTCAGCCTCTTGAGTAGCTGAGACTACAGGTGCGCTACCACAGCCAGCTAAGCCAGCTAATTTTTTCTATTTTTAGTAAAGATGGGGTCTGGATCTTGCTCAGGCTGGTCTGGAACTCCTGAGCTCAAGCAATCCTCCTGCCTTAGCCTCCCAGAGTGTTAGGTAGGATTATAGGCGTGAGCCACCGTACCTGGCCAAGGATATCTTAAAGCACTTCAAAAATTGATCATCTTTATTATGTTAATTTCACTTAATTTTATGAGTTTCGTTTCCCCTGATTTAGTAAGTGTTCTTTTCACTTATCAATTATGGAGAGACAGTTTTTATGACCTGGGATTTAGGATTTTTGTTTGTCTATTAGAAATTAAGTAGCTAGGAATGGTGAAAAACAGTAAGGAGATAAACTGTATGCAAACAATCCCCCAACCCTCCCCTCCCAAAAAAGGAGGAAGAAAGGTGGTAGGGAGGATAGTGAGTTAGATAATGCCATTCCTCTGTCCGCCACTAGTGGTCACTATCAGCCCAGGAAAGCTTGGTTGCTGTCTTTCTGGAGAGTTCTGACAAAGAGGCAGAGTTGTTTGAACTAGTTGTTTGAACACGTGGAGTGAGTTAAATATGCAGTACCTGCATTTCATAGAATTTTGGGATTTATAACTTGCTTTTTAGAGCATTTAAATTTTCTGTGTTAGGTCTCCTCCAGGTAAATTCAAAGCCTTTGATTGGAAAACTCACTGATTTGATCTTTAATTTCTCTTAACCTGCCACACCTGTTACCTCCACTTCACCCAGGGAAATCCAATTGGTATTGGGGGCAGGGTTCGGTTTTCACTGGCACAGATCTACAGCATTTGGTAGAGCTACAGTGAGTAGATGGTGTAAAATGTTACCTTCTTGGTGTTAATAAAAGACATCTTTCTTGCCTTCTAGCTACAGTGTCTTAAAATCTTCCTTTAAAGATTAATTCCTTTGGGTTTTGCATTGTCCTTGCCTGGTTCTTGCTTTTAAAATGTTAATGTCTCATAGGAGAATTTTTGCATTAAGTCATTAATTAGCTGGGGAGTTAGTTTATTTTGTCCTTGACTTCAGCATCTGAGCTAGACAGAAAACTTTGGATTCTAAAGAGGAGACTTAGCACTAAAAGTGGGGAAATGAAGGGTAAAAAGGAAGGTGGTGGGAGGGATGGGGAAAAAGGTGGATAAATTCTACTCAGTTGTTAGACTCTCTCTCCATTTTTTTCTGATTGTTGGTTATGTCTGCCACAGGTGCTTGTTAAGTACTTGTTGAGTGAATGAATGAATGATGCCACAGACTCAGGCATCACAGGAACAGAATTAAAGAGCAGAGTATCTGACAGGGCAGAGAGGAAGAACTGAATGGGTGCTGTGCTTGGTTTGAACTTGCTCACAGGCTCCTTCCCCCTCAACCCTAACTGCAAGAGCTCAGGGAATATTTGGACCCAGGTAGAGAGGAGGGAACCAGAAATTCAGGGGCAGTTTCCCCCCTTTCCATGGCCAGGAATAGGGGTGCAGATGGGCTTCATCTTACTTGCCTCTCTGGCCAGTTGCTAAGAAAGATTCTGAAGCCCAGAGGAACTGTCTCATGACCAACTAGCACCATCTACCCCGGTTCAGGATGGGGAGGCAGCGCCATGTATGTTGGGGTCCGGCCTTGGACTGACCTTGCCCCTTCTCCCTCTGTCTCCAGGGACCCAGCCGGAGCCTGGCCTGGGTGCCAGGATGGCCACGTGTAAAGCCTTGCTGATGTGCCTGGGACTGCCTCTCTTCCTATTCCCGGGGGCCCAGGCCCAGAACCAGGCCCCGCCTGGCTGCAGCCCAGACCTCAACCCCCTCTACTATAACCTGTGCGACCGCTCCGGGGCTTGGGGCATCATCTTGGAGGCGGTGGCTGGGGCGGGCATCGTCACCACGTTCGTGCTCACCATCATCCTCGTGGCCAGCCTCCCCTTCGTGCAGGACACCAAGAAGCGGAGCCTGCTGGGGACCCAGGTGTTCTTCCTGCTGGGGACCCTGGGCCTCTTCTGCCTCGTGTTTGCCTGCGTGGTAAAGCCCGACTTCTCCACCTGTGCCTCCCGGCGCTTCCTGTTCGGGGTCCTGTTCGCCATCTGCTTCTCCTGCCTGGCGGCCCACGTCTTTGCCCTCAACTTCCTGGCCCGGAAGAACCACGGGCCTCGGGGCTGGGTGGTCTTCGCCGTGGCTCTGCTGCTGACCCTCGTGGAGGTCATCATCAACACGGAGTGGCTGATCCTCACGCTGGTCCGGGGAGGTGGCGTGGGCAGCCCTCCGGGCAACAGCAGCGCCGGGTGGACGGCGGAGGCCTCGCCCTGCGCCATCGCCAACACGGACTTCGTGATGGCGCTCATCTATGTCATGCTGCTGCTGCTGGGCGCCTTCTTGGGGACTTGGCCCGCCCTGTGCGGCCGCTTCAAGCGCTGGCGCAAGCACGGCGTCTTCGTGCTGCTCGCCACGGCCACCTCTGTCGCCATCTGGGTGGTGTGGATCGTCATGTACACCTACGGCAACAAGCAGCGCGACAGCCCCACCTGGGATGACCCCACCCTGGCCATCGCCCTTGCCGCCAACGCCTGGGCCTTTGTCCTCTTCTATGCCATCCCCGAGGTCTCCCAGGTGACCAAGGCCGGCCCAGAGCAAAGCTACCAGGGGGACATGTACCCCACCCGGGGCGTGGGCTACGAGACCATCCTGAAAGAGCAGAAGGGGCAGAGCATGTTCGTGGAGAACAAGGCCTTCTCCATGGACGAGCCGGCCTCAGGTGGGTCTCAGGGGGCTCCCCTCGAGTGGCCCCAGGTCTTTCCTGCGGGACAGGGAACCAGTCCCTCCAGCAAAACCAAAGGTTCTTGAGGTTGGCTGTAGTTTTCTGCCTAACTGTCCCTAAATCCCATTTTTTAAAAGATTTTTTTCTATATTCATGTAAGTCACGCATATGTTCTCATTGTGAAATTTTAAACATTATAGATAAGGAAAATTCCCCCCAGGGGCCTCCCCGGTCCTACCCTGCCTCCCATCCTGTTCGTCCCCAAACTGACCACTGCTGCCTGGTGTAATGTCTTCCTGCGCCTCAGTTTCCTCATTTGTAAAACAGGGATACTAATAGTGCCTATGTCACAGTGCTCTTGTGAGGCTTAGTCGGTGCACATGCCCGGCTGGAGAAGAGCGCTAGAGAAGTGTCAGCTGTTTGTCGTGTGCATTACTGTTTTCGCTGTTAATATTATCCTTCCAGAACTTGCTTTCCTATTACGTACGTCTCCATAATCATCTTAGTTTCCTTTAAAAGAAAGTCTTTTTCAGTTAATTTGTTTTTCTTTTTACTAAAGCACTTGTGGTGCCACATAGTGATCACTTTTGTTACCTAAGGAACCTCTAGCATTTATTGTGCACCTACTGTGTGCCAGGCCCCGTGCTGAGCCCCTTTCTGGTGTGTCCTGTTGCTGCAGCCCCTTCATCTGACATGGCTAGAAAGCCGGGGGCACGATCCCGCAGCCCCGACCCTGGCCCCAAACTCTGCCGATGCAGCTGCTTGGGGACTTGAGACTTTCTTAGCGGCCCAGTCATCATGCTCCAGCTGTGGGGCCGCCGCAGGGCAGGGAGGGCAGAGTCAGAGACAGCCTGTCCCTTCTCCACACACTGTGAGATCCTCATAACCCCTGCTCGGGGGAAAGAAGTGACCCTTGTCCTGCTGGGCACTGGATCTTTGATCTGACCACCTGGGCTGAACGCCGGCCGTACCCCAGGGTGGCCCCAGGCCACAGAGGGTGCGTGGGCGGGACAAGTGCTCCCCCACCTGTGTATACCTGTTTGTCAGGGCCAAATAGTTCTCAGGCTTTGTCCTCTCATGGCAAACACTTCTGGGGCTGTGAGTTTTTATTTCTTTTCTTTTTTTTTTTTTTTTAATCCTAACTGGAAAAATCAATAGAGCGAGCCCAGCACTTAGGAGCCCTATATAGGCTGCTGTCCCTCGGAGCTGCGGGCGGCCAGCCCTGCAGGAGCCAGACATCCGCCGTGCCACCCCCGCAGCGAGGCTGCTCCTGGCCCCCGGGCTTGGTCAGCAGTTCTCCTCAGCAACCCTGGGAGTGCCCAGCGGGGTGGAGCACACTGGGAAGCCAATACCCCAGAGGCACAGAGAAGTATTCCTGGAGCTGAAAATAGTTCTGGATGCTTGCCAAGGGGCCACAGGCCGGGCCGTGCACCAGTGTCCCTGGTGGGCTCCGGGTCGGTGTGTGGGGAAGGCGCCAGCTCTGCCCTGTGAGGACGGGACGGGGCTCGGCCGCGGGGTCTCAGCGGTGTTTACGGCAGCGCCTGGCAGCTGGCCCGCAGCGGTGGACGCCAGAGCTGGAGGCTGGCCATCTCGGAAGGCGGCGGAAGGCCCATGTGCCCTCTTGGCCTCTGGCCCCGGGGGCGGATGGAGATGTGAAGGCTGCTGATGGAGCGTTTTTCTGCGCCGTTGGGTGGGGCCGGGGGGCGGCGGAGCCCACACTGCAGGGAAACTGAGCTGCGTTGTGTGCCCCCGTGCACCTGTACACCTCACCCCAGCTACTCTTGGGTTGGATATTACACAGGGGCCAGCGTGGCCCGGGCTTCCCTCTTGCCTGCCCCCAAGAGAGATCCCTGCCCCCTTGGGTTGTGGGAGGTGGGAACGGGGACCAGGAGTGCAGGGATCCTCACGCTGCTCCTGTTTGCCCTTGCAGCTAAGAGGCCAGTGTCGCCATACAGTGGCTACAATGGGCAGCTGCTGACCAGTGTGTACCAGCCCACCGAGATGGCCCTGATGCACAAAGGCCCGGTAAGTGGATTCCCCAGGGCCCTGTGACCCTGCTGGGGGCCACAGTGCAGCCTCAGTGGGCCCAGGGGAGGGTCCATGGGCCAGTGCAGGGTTGGGTGGAGGTGGTAGGGAGAGGGCAGGCTTCCCCACCTGGTGCATCTACCTGGGGAACCCCGAGCCCCAGTTTTCAAGCCCCTTTTCCTGGAGCTGATGTATCTGTTGCCTTTAGCTACATTGCAGGGGCCTGTCAGACAGACAGGGGCCGGATGCCGTACTGAAGGCAGGATGAGCTCTCAGTGAGCTGGTGTGAGCTGCCACTTTACCCTAAAGAGCTTTGGGTGACAAAGGAGGGTCTCAGCCAGGTGTTCCCAAGGTGGGTGGGCCCCAAATGTGGCAGGTCTGGGTAGGCATTCACTTGTCAACCACAGCTGTCCCGGGAGGGCCTCCGGCTCCCCTCCCCCACCAGCAGGCAGCCGGTCTCGACCTCACACCTCCCATGGGTTCAGAAACCAGATGCTCCATTAGCCGAGGGGGCGGGGGCGGTGGGAACAGGAAGAAGGTGGGTTGGATTCTCCCTCACCCCATATATGTTCCTCCTCCCGGCTGGCAGTGGCTGTGGGGAGAGGTCAGTGACCCGTCTTGGCAGGATGCTGGGAACAGGAAGTGAGGAGGTCAGCGGGGTGGCGTTCTCATCCCCTCCCTGGACCTCTCTGTGAGCCTGAACTTCCAGCCCCTGCTCCTTCCCCGTCCCTGAGCCTGAACCTGTGGCTGGAGCTGTGACCGGCAGAGGCTGCTGGTCCCCAGCCCTGGAGGAGAGGACGGCCACCAAAGCCTTTCCTCGGTAGCCACCCTCACTGTTGTTGCCCCTGACTCCCCAGTGCCTTCGGGGTCCTGCTTCCTGGGGGGTGGGGGGTGGTCTGGACTAACAGGGATATTTGATCTGACGAGTCCTCAGATCACCAGCATTAGCGTCACCTGGGAACTTGCTCAAAATGCAGATGGGGTGGGACCAGAGGAAGGGTGGAGCCAATGTGAGCATCCCTTCCTGCTATCACCTTGGTAGTTGAGATCTGCCACCCTGGGTGTGACTGCCCAATGCAGATTTGCAAACACTGCGAGTCAGGGCTCCCTCCTGCCGTCCCAGTTACCAGCCCACCGCTGGAGGGGGCAGGGGACGCGATAAGTGGGCATAACTTAACAAGGGGTCCGGGTGATGCTGATGTACACCCAGGCCTGAGGCCACCGGTCTAGATGTTCCAGGGGCCACTCGGGGAGTATGAAGTAGGAGGTCGCAACAGGCAGGAGGACCACCTAGATCTGATTGGATCCAGGGCTGGTTTGGGACCCTGGAGCTACAGAAGTTTGGTGGCAGCTCTCTCCCATAGGGATGAGGCAGCTGGGGCCAGGAATTCACCTCTCCTCCAGGTAGGAGCTGGGACAGGTGCCTCAGGACCCTCTCCACCCACAGCCGGTGTCTGTCACCCACATAGCAGCAAGACCAGGTTCCAGGCAGAGAATTCGGATTTTAAGACTCCAAATCAAGCCGGCCATCCTGGATTCTTAGCCAGAGAAGTGTGGGCCTGCCCAGGGACTCACAGCAGGGTGGCGTTGGCCGGAAAACCAGCGTCTAGATGCTGTTGGGTGCTGTAGTGACCTTTGGTTTACCTGGGGAAAGATTCCAGGAGGAAGGAGCTGGGAGCTCTAGCAGACAGGCAGGGCCAGCTGAGTGTGGCTTAAGGTTTGGCTTCCACTGGCCCCAAGGTCTCCCTAAGGAATTGGCAGAAGGAGGGTGCGTGAGAAGAGGACCCTCTCTGTGAAGCGCCAGGACCACCTAAGGTGTCCAGGGGCTCTGTCCCCATGCCCAAAGGCAGGGTAAGATAAGGGCTTGAGGTCACCCCTGTTTCCAGAAGTGGAGTCGGCCATCCCGGGCCGCTGCTGGGCCCCGGCCAGAGGGGCAGCGGGGCCGAGGAGAGGGAGCTGGCAGGCACAGCCCTGCAGGAAGCAGAGTGTTTGTGCATCCGCCCTGGCGGAACCTGGCTTCCGAAGCCCCTGACTGTGAGACCGCCTGTCCTTCCTTCCAGTCCGAAGGAGCTTACGACATCATCCTCCCACGGGCCACAGCCAACAGCCAGGTGATGGGCAGTGCCAACTCGACTCTGCGGGCTGAAGACATGTACCCGGCCCAGAGCCAGCAGGCGGCCACACCGTCGAAAGACAGCAAGAACCCTCAGGTCTTTAGAAACCCCTACGTGTGGGACTGAGTCAGTGGCAGCCAGGAGGGACGGGCGGATCTGGGGAGGGCCCTCAGGACCTGGCCTGGGCAAGGGACTCCGGGGCTCCCCCTCCCCCTTGCTGGCCCGGGGCAGCTCGTCCTCCGAGCCGTGAGGCCCTCCCCCTGCCAATGTCCTGGGTGTCCCCACCTGCTACTCAGTGTTTGTGGAGTCTCCGGCTTCATGCCAGGGTCACCGAGGCGGTCGAGCTCCGGCCAGACAGTGTTGTTCTTGGGGTGGTGGCCGGTCCGCACCTGCATTTGCTGGAGATTCCTGCAACCTCGGGCGCTTTGGGCCTGGATCTTGCTCCTCTGTGAGGATCAAGGGTGCCTAATAAACGTGTTTCTGCTTTATTAACTCTTGCTCTGGGATCGTGGTTTCCGATGAGCCTCTCCTCCCCCGTGGCCCATAGCCGATGCCTCCTCCTCCTCCCTCCAAATCCAGCTCTCATTTAACGCTGCTGTGGGATTTTCCTTCTGCGCCACCAAGCAGCCACTGCCCCTACCCGGCAAAGGGTGTCTGTGCTGTGTGCGGGCAGAACGAACACCTGGGCTCGGCGGTGCCTGCCGTGCAGCCCGTATCTGGGCTTGTCTGAAACCGGGCACCTTCCTCTGGGCCCCCCACCCCCCCACTAGCTGTGAGGACAGAACGGGGAAGGTGGGCCCATGAGCAGAAAATTCCGTGTGTACGGGAAGGTGAATTAATTTCAGCTCCTCGGGGGGACCGATAGTTAAGGTCCCCTGGGGGATGAGGTGAGAGCCATTCTGCTCCAGGCTACAGATCACCCCGTGTAGCGAGGGGAAGGGAAGGGCCCGGAGTTGTTGACAGAGTGGGTTGACAAAGGTGGAAACGGTCGGCCAGGTCCTGGTTGGTTTGTTCCTGGGTGGTAAAGTTGCCCATTGCCTCTTACCTTACGGCAAATGAAAGCCTTTCCTCGTGGGCTCGTGTTAAGCCGGAGGAGGGCGGGAGTGGTATTCCTTTCCAGACTGGGAATCCCGGAACCAGGCCATGTTAGGGTTAGCCAGGGCCTTAGGGGTCATTATCTCCCCCCAACCATTTCCAGGTAAGCAGGCTGGCCCAGAGAGGTCTAGGTGGCCAGGCTAAGACTGGCCGGGTTGTCCCGAGACCTTGACATCCGCAGCCTTTCCCCTTGGTCCACCCTGGGATGGCCAGTGGCGGGGCCCGTGCGGATGAGACAGCAGTGTCCCGACCCTTGGACGCTGGCTCGGGTCTTTGCAAGGGGGTTGCCAAGCCTGCCCCAGGGAGCCTGCTCCTTCCAGGCTTGGGAACGTTTCTCCCCAGCTAGTCAGAAGCTATTTTCTGACACCGGTTGTAGTGGGAAAAAATGTTTTCGTGGAGAGGGAGAGAAGAAAGGTTGCTGGACAAAAATAAAACTTCTCCCAGGCCTCTCCTTCTGTGTTCAGATTGCACCAGCCTCCTGGGGACCGAAACCCTTTCTTCTTAGTAAAAGCCAGGACTTGGGCCCCGGGCGGTCCCCTTTGACTCTTGTTCTTTCTGGTTACTTTAGGCTCAGTCCCCGCAAAGTAAAACGAGATGGTAGAAGCCCTCTTCCCTGGACCGCACGTCGCCCTGATGTCCTCAGTACTCTGTACCCAGGCTGGGCAGGGCCCAGCACCTCTCCTGTCCTTGTCACTGGAGCTGGGAGGGACCGGAGGCCACCAGCCGAAGCAGTGGACTGAGTGAGGGCCCTGTGAAGCCCTGAGTGTGTGGCTGGGGCCTTAGGGCCACCCCCTTCCTGCCCAGCCCAACCTCCTGGTCCCCAAGTGGCTGAGGCTGCAAGGAGCAGTCTGCAGACCCTAGCCTGCCTCCATCCCCCCAGGACCTCCCTGCCACCAAATCACAGCCCCTGTGTCCCCATGGCCATCATCTCTCCTGTGAATGACAGGCCCCAGATGCCCCATCTTGATGCTGTGGACCTTCCTGGCCTGGCCATTTTTGGTGTCTGCCATCAGCTTGTGCCACCCCGGACCCAGGTAGATCTCCTCCCTTGTGAATCTTGGGAGCCAAGTTATGGCAGAAATTGGTCCTTGCCCTTCTCTTCAAGGCCTCTTGCCACCACCTGAGCTTTGGAAGGCTGTTGAGACAGGGGCAGGGCCCCACCTGAGGCCTGGACACACACTGCTTCTCTTTGCGGCCTCTGGGTCCTGGATCTGAGCCCCTGGGGTGCTTCACTGGTGAGGCCCTTCCCGCCATCACCCCAAGGCCTTCCCGCTGACAACTGGGGTTTCTGGCCCTGCCTGATCTCTGCTCCCAGCCGCCCTCGCTGTCTGGGACCAGGGCGCCCGCACTGTTCCCAGCCGGGGAAGCTGTCTTCCTCCAGCACTACCTCACAGACAACCACGAAGGTGCTGGGGTCGGTGATGGACACGGTGCCCGCAGACGTCCTCCCTGGCCCTTCTGCCTTGTCTGCTTCTGGTTTCCCAGCCAGTGCAGAAGGTGGCTCCTGGGGCCAGGGCAGGTGTCAGCGCTGAAGTTCCTGGATCGTACAGGCTCTGGGCGAGCAGCAGGGGTTTGCCGTGGCCGGCGGATGTCTCTGGCCAGGGTCTGGGGGCTCCCTTAGGAGACACGGATGGGGGCCAGGCTGCATACTCAGCGCCAGCCGGGCTTCCTGCAGCAGACGGACTGGGGTCTAGGCCTCTCCCATGGCTGAGACTCTCGGGCTGTGGGAGGCCCCTCAGGCAGGGGGACCCAGGACTAAAGATTGTGCTGTGTCCCGATGGGCAGACGTGCACGTTCCTACCTCACCATGAGCAGCAGATATTTTGGGGACGCCTGGACGTGCTGCTGCTGCTTTCACCGCTGGAGGAGCCTCTTGTGTCCTCGGCCTTAGGACCTGCTCCAGAGGGTCCAGATGGTCACCCAGGGACGGGAGCTTGGGGGCTTCTTGGGACCTGCATGGCGCTGGCACCAGGGACAGATGGGCACAGCTCTGGGCTTGCGGGAAGGTGATCCCTGCAGCATCCTCTTGGCTGGGTGGGTCCCGCCCTTGGGTAGCAGACAGAGTGACTTGCCCAACGGGTCCCCCTGTGTCCCTCTAGAGCTCAGTCCTCAGCCCAGCATCACCTCTGGGTTCCAAGGTGGAGGCTGAGGACAAGCAGCTCTCCAGTGCCACCCTCGTGGCCCCCACAGCTTGCCTTTGTCACAGGAGTGTGTTTCCAAAGCTAAGTTGGGCGAGCAGTCCCCACAGAGTAGGACTGTGCTCCCGAGTGTCACGCCCCCCACCCTCTATTGGGCCGGTTGCTCAATTCCATGAATTATTTCCCCGGCGTGGAAGGGAAGGGGAGCCCTGCGCACCTCACCGCTCTTCTCTACTTACCAGCCCAAGTCCCTTACAGTGAGTAGGTCACCATCCCGCTCCTCTAGGTGATAGTTTCACAGAGTCTGCGGCAGCCCAGGGTGCAGCGAACGTGGGTTTGAACCCAAGACCTCCCGGGGTCTGCAGGGAGGCTGGGGAGGGATGGGCTTCTAGAAGAGGCAGGTCTGCCTGGACTCAGGAGTACCAGGTGGCGTTCCCTGCTCACTCTGGCCACGGCCAAGCGCAGGAGGTAGGTGTGGTTTTAGGAGTGAGAGGCGCTTTCTCCGCAGTGGTGGAGCTGCACTGCAGCCATGCATGGGAGAGAACTACAATGAGCAGGAACCTGTTGCAGGTTCTTCATCATCATCCGGCCAACACCGCCCGCCACTGTCAAACCACGTAGCTCACAGCAGAATTTGGACTTCACAACCGCTCCAAATTAAATGACCTTATCCTCCGTTTGCGAGGGATTACTGCCACTGAATTCCTGTGTGTTTGTGAAGAGTTTTTCTGGGATTTATTAATCTATATCTCCCCCATCACCCGTGCCCAGACCCCTTGCCTTCTACACTGACAAAGGCTGTTTGACCCCCAATTAACCTTTTTCTTGGTCGGGGATTTCTTTTAAAGGGGAAAACCAGGCTTTTAAAAAACACTGAGCTCTCAACCAGCTGAGGCCAGAGACCGGTGACCCCCGACACAAGATGTGTGCAGGGGTGGGGCAGGGAGGGGGGGCGACCCTGTAGCAGCCCTGCTGCTGCCTGGTGGAGGCAGCTGGGACAGCCCACTGGGTGACATACTCAGCGCACAGAAAGGCGTGGTGGGGCTCCCGATGGTGGATGCCTAACAAGGAAGACCTGCCAGGTGCCACGCCCAGAAGGCTCTCGTGGCCCTCAGCTCAATCCAAAAGCAAAACAGGACAGAGCTTGAGTGGCTTGCCCAAGGCGATGTAGCCTGGAAGGGTCTGTCAGCCCCAGCCCATTCTCACCAAGGCTAACCTTTCCCCAGCCCGGAGGACATGCCAAGGTCAGGCACAGGTGCCGGTGGCCAGGCTGTGTTTCCTGTCTGCTGTCTCCACTCCGGGCTCTCCAGGAAGCTGCAGCCCCTGATCGCAGCAGCCACATGAATTATTTAGCATCTGCACCAGCACGCAGCGCTCTGACCTCATCCTCCTTGAGGGAAGGTTGCTGATCTGCAGAAGCTGGGCGGCGGGTCCCTCTGGGGTTCGGGAGACTGAGAGAGGGACACCAGTGCCCTCAGGGGAGGAGGTGGGGACCAGAGGCCCAACAGATCTCAGCAGGAGGCAGCTCTGCAGAGCAGAGAGAGCAAGACTCAGAAATCAGGACCACGGTTCACATCCCAGCCATTACAGCTCTAGTACCTTGGGCAGCACCCCTGACCTTCCCTCAGTCTCCTCGTCTGAAAAATGGGGCTACCAATACACTGGCCTCATGTTTGGCATTCTGGCCCCTCCAGGTCACCCCCATGAGAGTCACGGCCAAGGCGGAGCATCCAGGCACCAGCTGTCCCATGCTCCCTGCCCAGCCCAGCTGGTCTCCCAGCTAGATTGCACTGTTCGCTGCCCACCCTCCTGGTCCTGTGTTGTGTCTTAGGCACGGGGTCCCCAGAATGGGTGATGTGGCGGTGCTGGGTTTGGAGGGGGCTGCTAGGGAGGGAAACAGCCCTGCAGCAGCGCTCCAGCTGGCAGGGCAGAAGGGCTAACTGGGCGCAGGTGGGTCTGCAGGGCACGCTGGGAGTCTGAGAAGCCCGGCTGAAGAGCTGGGGGCTGGGAGCCGAGCTGCTTTCAGACTGTCGGCAAAGGCCTCCTGGGCACCTGCTCTGGGGCTGCAGATGGGCAGGACTTGGACCCTGCTTTTGCCAGGTAAGACCGGGGCCCGAGGTGGGAGTGCTCATGGTGGGTTCAGCTGGTGCGTGTTGGCATTGGGCAGGCAGCCGCCTTTCACGAGCTTCCTTTCCGCCACCAGCTCCTGTGCGGCACGGCATGCTCCGGCCACGGCCAGGCTCCGACTGGCTCTGTGGGCTGGGGCAGCTCCCTTGCTCCTCCCTCAGTTTCCTCATCTGTAAAGTGGATCCCATTTTTCAAGAGTGAGACCCTGTCTCTACTAACATTATAAAAAAATCAGGCGGGCAACTAAAAGTAGAAACAAAAAATGGGCTGGGCATGGTGGCGCACACCTGTAGCCCCAGGTACTTGGGACTGAGGCAGGAGGATCGCTTGAGCCCAGGAGTTTGAGGTTGCTGTGAGCTATGATTGCACCACTGCACTCTAGCCGGGGGAATAGAATGAGACTCTGTCTCAAAAAAAATTAAAAATAGTAAATTACATATTTTTAAAAAATTCATGTGAAAAAAGGAAAAGAGGCCTGGAGTATAGCCTGCAGCGTCCTGCATTTCCCTGCCCCACCCTCACAGCAGCCAGGCCGAGCAACTCGGACACCCTCTCCTGCCTCATCTCTGCCTCCAGGGATGATCACGCAGCTTTCACCCCGCCTAGATTTGCCAGTTCCTTCTCTCCTTGGGACAGTTTCTGAGGAGGCTGAGGGTGGAGGGCCTGGGGGTGTGCATGTGTGTTCATATCATGTTTGTGACATGGGGCTCCCACCCTCCACCCCACCCTTGCTAAATAATCCTGAGAAGACTGAATTATATTTACATCGAGGGGACAGATCGGTATGCCGTCACCATTTGCTATCTCTCTGTGTGTCGTTCGGCGTTATAAAACATGCTGTGTCCCCCGGGGCAGACGATCACAGCCTCGGGAATAGCATTTGGTCATTAATTCACTCATTCACCAGCTCTTCATCAATATTTATCAAAGGCTGTTCCCTGCCATTCTTCTAATTGCCGCCAGTTCCCACACAGATCGCTCCCCTAGCACCCATGTCTGTCTGGCACACGATTTTACCTGCTCGGATCTGAGAATCCCATCGTCCCAGATCACTGCAGCCAGGTGTCTGCGAGGAGCCGCAGGTGCGAATTCTACAGCTACTTTGTCACACCGGTAGATGCTGGTTATGCTCTCGGGTCTGCCAGGACAAAGTCAGCCCCCTGACGTGTATGGCTTAATGCACCCGTGTGGGCATGAGGCTCGCTTCATGGGGACTCTGTTGCTCACCTGGGAAAGGCTGTGTCCCAGTTGGAAAGAGGAGCCCAGGGGACAGCTTGGGTTGGGATGGGGGACTTTCTCCTTGGGCATGATGGAGACAGTCAAAAGGGGAGTTTCTGAGTCATTAGAAGGCACGTTCCCAATGGGGACCAGTGGGTACAGAGCCTGGTATATTCGTTTGCCTAGGCTGCCTAACAAAGTGCCACAGACTGGGATGGGCGAGGTGGCTCATGCCTGCAATCCCAGCACTTTGGGAGGCTGAGGCAGGAGGATCACTTGAGCCCAAGAGTTCGAGACCTGTTTGGACAATATAGCAGAAAACTTGTCTCTACTAAAAAAAAAAAAAAAATTAGCCAGTCAGTGTGGTGGCACCTGCAGTCCCAGCTACTCAGGAGGCTGAGGCAGGAGGACAGCTTTAGCCCAGGAGTTGGAGGCTGCAGTGAGCTATGGCCATGCCACTTCATTCCAGACTGGGTGACAGACCAAGACCCTGTTTGGAAAAAAAAGTATCATGGACTGGGTGATTTAAATAACAGGAAATTATCATGCCAGAGTTCTGGAGGTTGGAAGTCCAAAATCAAGTTGTTAGCAGGTTGGTTCCTGCCAAGCGCTATGAGGCAAGGACCTGCTCCAGGCCTCTGTCCTTGGCTTGTGGGTGGCATCTTCGCCCTATATCTTCACATTGTCTTCCCTGTTCACATCTCTTTTTGTCCAAATGTCTTTTTTCTAAGGATGCCCATCGTATTGGATTAGGGCCCAACATAATGACCGCATTTTACCTCTGTAACGGCCCTATTCCCAAATAAGGTCGCATTCTGAGGCTGTGGGGATGAGAACTTCAACATGCGAATCTTCAGGCAGGAGCCTGCAGGTAACACCTGCGTGTAGTCCCCTGTTCCGACCCGAGGCATGAGGGCGTGTGAGCCCCTGTGACTGTTTCCAGATGCTGGGACCATAAAGGAAGTTCAACCCTGCCCCGGGGAAAGAGAGCTATCCCAACAGCCTCAGGTTGCAACACACTCGGGACAATGATTTTATAATAAAAGGGCCAACCCAACGGTGGATGGCTCAGGCTTTCTGATCAGGACAAGCAGGGCTCCCGGGGGCCAGCAGGAAAAGGAGAGTCAGGGGACAGAGGCAGGACTTGGAGGACTTGGAGCGACTGCCCCTCGGGTCTGGAGGAATCTCGTGTTAGTTTCATGCCAGCCTGGGAAGTTCTAGGTTTTATCTTCTTAGGGTTGTAAGTTCCCTTCTGGTCTCCTTCTACATTGCAAACCCCAAAACCCTTTCCTCCGGTCATAGCTGCTTCACCTCCACCTTCCCACCTTCTCTGGATTTACTCCTCGCACTGGGACCCCCATCTCCCAGCACCCAGAGGGCACTGTGTAAACAGGGGTGCAGTGGCCACAGCCTCACCGGTGACCAACAGGAGGTACAGGCTATCAGCCTCTTGCTGAACGATTGCAGCAGCCTCCTGGCTTCCTCCCTTACCCGGCCCCCGTCAGTCATTCCTAATGCAGCTTTAGAAGAATCTAGATTGCCACAGCACTTAGATATCTTCCTGTTGCTCAGGCGATGCTTTAACTAACGTTTCTGATCCTTGAAGTTGCAAGATTGCCACGTTGAATTCTCTGCTTGGACTCCAGAGCCCTCCTTCTAGACGGGGTGCTCGCCTTAACGGCCAGACCTCCAGGAACCCGAGAGGGATCCAGAGATTATTTAGGGGAAGCTGGGGAGCTGCCATCTTCATACCCCCCATGCTGGCACCAGCGGGCTCTTTAAGCTCACTCTGACCGAGTCATTTCATCCAACACGAATCTATGATTTGCCTACCCTGTGCCACGCACAGCTCTGTCCCGTCCCACCCTATGCTAACCTACCCCGCCCCGTCCGCCACTACTGAGCACCAGTAGAGTGCCAGGTGTCCCCATAACTCCCGTGCGGTAGGGTTTCCTACTCTGGCACGATCGCGGGAATCATCTGGAGGGGTTCGTTAGAATGACCGATTCCCAGTCCCCAGCCCGAGAGAATGCTGATTCAGTCGGTCTGGGCCCGGCCCCAGAACCTGTCTTCTTACCCAGGACCCCTGGTGTTTGTCGCTGTCAGTAGAGCTCTGGGCCCTCTGCCATAGGGCAGACAGAGACAGGTTAATACCATCCTCACCCCTGACCTGGCCGTCCTGTGAGGGCTGCCTGGGGGGTCAGGAGAAGGAGCTGAGTGATCGAGCAACTGGGACGGCTTCTCAGTGATCCTTTCCTCACTTCTTGGTGGCAGGGGTGGGGAGGACGGTGGTGGGAGGTGAGGAGTGTAAAAGAGGGAACAGTTGGACAACCCAAGGCTGAGGTCCCCCAACATCCCCGTGACTGAGGGTCCACTTGGCGACAGGCCAGACATTTTCCTGTATTTTCCAAGGCCTCCGTCCACCCTCCTCCCAGAATCCCTCAAGAAGGACAGAGATCAAGTGGGCTGAGAAGGAGGGCGCCGGGCTGGGGTCCAGGACCCCCGGGCCACCTGTCCGTGCCGTTTCCCTGTGTCTGATGGAAGGGTCCCCTCCTTACCAGGCCACTGGGGCCTTTGCCCCGATGTCAGTAGCAATTCTCACCTTTTAAGGCAATGCTTTGTTTTCCCGTCTTTGTTTACATGTTTCCCACTACACCATGAACTCCTGGAAAGGAGTTATTGTGGTATTTTTATCTTCATGTCCCCATCTTTGGGCCCAGCGCCTGGCGCAACAGAAGCGGCCGTTAAATACTTGTCCTATGGACGCCGCCACCTGTGCACCGAGCGCCCCCTGGTGGGGCCACGGAGTATGGCGGGGTCGTAGGCCTTGGCGGGACCTGGAGGGACACTACTGGGCCCATGCGTGAGGCCGTGCGGGGTTGGGGTAGGGGTCCCTGGACAAGGTCTGGTGGGGATGGAGGTGGGGGAGCAAGACTTTGAAAGATGTGGCTCTCGTTGGTGGGAAAGGGAGCCGGGGACAGTACGCGTGCAGAAGGAAGAGGAGGGAAGCGGGGAGTGGGGAGGCTATGCTCACAGAGGAGGGAGGACGAGGCTCTTCTGCTCTTCGGATAGGTGAGCCGAGGCCGGACCTGCGCCCCGCCATGTCCTCGCTGTGAGCAAGGCCGCGGTGGTGACGTAATAACAGAGATAACAGCCCCAAACCTTCGAGGAGTGTGGACACGGGGAGTGGTGCCGGCGTTATTCCCATTTTGCAGGTGGAGAAGCTGAGCCTCAGAGAGGTTACCATTTTGCAGGTGGAGAAGATAAGGCTCAGCCAAGGTCACACAGCTTATCAGAGGCAGGGTTGGGATTCAAAGCTGGGCAGTGAGACCCAGGGTCCATGCTCTTAATCACTCTTAGCATTCTTTCCTTCCTTCCTTCCTTCCCTCCTTCCCTCCCTCCCTCCTTCCCTCCTTCCTTTCTTCCTTCCCTCCTTCCCTCCCTCCCTCCCTCCCTCCTTCCCTCTTTCCCTCCTTCCCTCCTTCCTTCCCTCCTTCCCTTTTCAGACCCTATGTTCTGGGCCTGATCCAGGAGGAGGCTGGGACTGGTCAGGGCAAGTCCTCCCCCCAGGGACCCCTTCCTCCTCCGCGGAGAGTTTTGGCCACCCTGGGGTCAGAGAGTATCTCCTTGAATTAGAATGGCCAGCTGGCTCCCTCCAGCCCCTCCCAAGTGCTATCCAGGGTCTGAAATCTCCTTCCTCCCCCTGCAGCACCCCCTTCTCCTCCCTTTTCCTCAGACCTTGGGTACCTTGCCAGGGCTCCCCGGAATTGAGTAAGAATCTCGGGGTGCAGTTGGGTGGGGAAAAGAAAAAGAAGGCTGGGGAGGTGGCTCAGGTTTGAGACCCCTGCTAGCGTCCCGTAATCCAACGTGGTCAGTGGGAAGCTGTGTCTGGGTCACGTCTCTTTCTGCTCCACCCCAGACCCCCCAGCACCCTGCTATTTCTATTACATTCTGAACCCCCATATACATTCTCACCCCCAAACCACCCACAGTAAAAGCTGACCCTCCAATTCTCTAGGTGCTGGAGACCTCAGCAGTATTCAAGGTCATGATCTTGAGTCCTTTCCCCAAAACCCATGTTCAGAAAGGGTTTGTTGTCTGCTGGGAGCCTTGGGGTGCTGTGCCTTGACCCCAGTGCCTATGTGAAGAACCTACCCTTGCCGGGAGGAGAGGGCAGGGAGGCGTACGTCCCCATGTCCCTGTCTTTGCCTTCTCAGTCCCAGGCAAGGCAGGTGTTCCCCAACCCCCCACCTGCAGCCCAGCTCCCCTTCTCTGGAACAGCTGGTGGAGGCAGGAAGGGGAGCGATGGCCTACTCACCCTGACATCAGCCTCAGGGCACTGGGGGTCCCCCAGGGTCTCATCAGCTGCCAATTGGGGGCGAGAGACCCCAGAGGCCAAGGTGTGATGCCCCTGTCTCTCCCGGTCTGAGGGCAGGGCACTGTCCTGTCTCCTCCTCTGTGACTTCCACCTGCCTCTTTCATCCCCTCCCGCCCCCTCGGGGGCAGCCTGTCTCCCTAAAGCCCCCAGCTCCTCTTCCCAAGGGGCTGGAGGCTTCCCCCTGTCCCGGTCCACCGGCTAGGAGTTCTGGAAGGATCACACACTGGATTTAGTGTACAAAAGCCTCTCCACGTGCCCACTTGCAGAGAAAGGAACAAAGTTACCTGCGCAAGACAGCCAGCAGTTCTGGCAGCCACCAATAGATGGTGACAGGCTGTTTGTGGCTGGCCAGTGCAGACTTGACCTGGGTTCTCTCTCTCTTTTGACCCAGCCACAGAAACTGTGATTGACCTGGGTCCTCTATCGGCCACAGCCTGTGCTCCTGGGCTGCCTGATCTGTACCCTCTGGTTCCTGCCACCTTGGGAGTTAGGTCGCAGGACTGTGGGGTCCCTCGAGCACTGCGCCACCCCCTACCTGCTCCAGGGCTACGTTTGACCACCCGGCTCCACCCCAACCAGTCCCTGTTTGCTCCCCTTCCTGCCACCCTGAGTCTTTAGGGCCATGACGTGTCCCCTTGGGGCCAACCGTACATGGGACAGTCAGGCAGGGCTGGGCCAGGACGGAGCTGCTGGGTGGGGTCAGGAGCTGGAGCACAGAAGGTGCTGGGGCTCGGGCGAAGTGGAGCCAGGTGGGAAAGCATCGGGCACGCTGGAGCCAGCCCAGGACTGTGTTGACAAGTGGCACCTACCCACGGCACTCCACTCCATGGAGAGGTGGACACCCCCATTCCCTCCACTGGAAGTGTCTAACTACTTTGGTACCTGTTCCTTCCCACTTATAGGAAGTAGGGAGGACTAACACCTGTTGGAGCCAGGAAGGGCCTAAGGGGGCTGCACAGCCGAGGGGATAGGAAAAAACAAGAAGAAAGGAGAGCTGTGGTCACCCCAGGGAGTCACAGCACGGTGGACAGGAGTCTGGGGTCTAACGGGGTTTAGCACGGATAGACATGGCTCTCACACGTAAGGAATCTGGTCTCTCTGAGTTGCGAGGAGTAGAGATTCACACCTGTACGTGGTGAGAGTTCAAAAAGCATCTTTTTTTTCTTTTCTTTTTCTTTTTGAGACAGGGTCTCACTCTGTCACCCGTGCTAAGGGACAGTGTTGTCATCACAGCTCACTGCAGCCTCACACTCCTGGGCTCAAGCGATCCTCAGCCTCAGCCTCTCAAGTAGCTGGGACTATAGGTGGGAGCCATCACACCTGGCTAATTTTATTTTTTGGTAGAGATGGGGTCTCGCTCTTGCTCAGCCTGGTCTGGAACTCCTGTCCTCAAGCAATCCTCATACTCAGCCTCCTAGAGTGCTAGGATTACAGGTGTGAGGCCTAACAAGCATCTTAAAACATCTCTGGGGGTTACGCAAGCATATTTGCATCTCTGATCTCATTTCAGGCCTTCCAGCACCCCTCCCAGTGGCGGAGCGGGCCCTGGCGCTGTGTTCCTGTTTCACTGAGCGGGACCCCATGCAGCCCAGGGCTCTGACCTTCCCCCCTGACTTCTCATTGTCACGGTCAGGGGACTTCCAGGAGCCAGGCGCCCTCACCTGCCTCCCGCCCCAGCCCTGCTCTGCGGAGGGATCCCTGGTAACTACATGGGACGTAGCAGAGATGCGGGAGGGCTGTGCGGGCCGAGGCGGCCCCATCGCCACCACCATCTGTGTCTCCCGGGAATGGGCGTGGGGTCACGCCGCGCTGATCCCATGTGTGCAGACCACTGGCCTCTGCTTGAACCTAGTTTGGGTTGAGCTTTAGCTGAACTTGGGTGAAGTACACAGACCTTCAGTGCTCAGGGTGCCCCAGCGTGTCGGCCAGGCCCCAGCCCAGGCTCCCCTCCCCGAGGTGGAAAAATTACCTCCAGGCCCAGGTGCCTGTGACTGCGGACAGGGCCTGCGTGGAGCAGGGGCTTTGTGGGCAGCAAGCGTCGCAGGACACTGAGGGCTCCCACGCCTCTGGCTGTGACCGCCACACGTCTGCCTGCAGCTTCCTCTTCCTCTCCATCTCGGCCACAGCACACCTGGGGCCAAGCAGGTTACGAGCCAGCACGACCAGCCGCGGCCACTGTGGTCCTGGGGCCCTGGGACCCGCTGGAGGATGGGCGGCTCAGCCTGCCTCAGCCCCTGGCTGGAGGAGCTTCCCCAGAGATGGGAGCGGGAGGGTAGGGCGTGGGCAGTCGCGGGGTGTGTGCACCCAACCACAGCAGAAGCACATGGCAGTCGTGGGTGCTCAAAGGAGATCAGTCTTCTTCCAACTGGGGGTTGCACAGCCCACAGGCCTCCTGCTGCTCAGCCTGGGGGGCCCAGCCTCTGGGCCACACTGGAGTGGCACCCACGGGTCAAGGCCCTCCCTGGGGCCGGCTTCGAGCTCAGGGGAGGAAGAGGCAGAGTGGATGGGGAGCCGCTGACTGCCCCAGGGGGAGGGTGGGTCTGAGACTTGCTGCTGGGAGGCCTTACAGCTCATCTGCTCCTCAGGTCTTTTCTGGGGACCCTGTAGTTGGCAGAACTCGATGCTGCTGAAGCCGCCACACCCACGCCGCCAGCAACACCCCTCACTGGGCTCTGAGCACGGGCGTCTGCCCAGCAGAGAGGCCCCACCCGGATCACGGGTTTTGTGGCTGCTGCAGGACCCCCCAGAGAAGGGGCTCAGCCCTGGGGCCCTCGACTCACTTAACCCCGCATCTCGTCCAGGGATGGCTGTCGGGAAGCAGCAGAACACGCCACTTCCTTAATTTTCTGATGTCATGTGGTCATTTTGCATCATTTTGTATTTTCTTTCCAGTTTGTGGCCAGGGTGGGGTAAGTAGGATGGGTGTGGCGGGGACCAGGCCCCCTGACCCCTTCCCCTTTGCGGCAGGTCGGGTGTTTCTCTTTGTTCCTAAGGAGAATTGTGTTCCATAGAGTATCTGTAATGCACATGTCTTTCTACTGAATCCGGTTTTCCTAATGCCTTTCATTAAAAGTAGAGATGTGTCCCCATGCGAGAGGGCTGGCCTGAAGACACCAGGAAATATCTTGCATTGGAGTAGTTGTATAATCAAATTATATGATTTATTCCCACAGATGAGCCATTATTATTGACATTTGACAAAAGCCACAGGCTTTGTTCAAGGTCACTTGGTGCTAAGTGGACGAGCACAGCAGTGCCTAACCTTCTGCTTCCCTACCTGGCCTGGACATCTGAGACTGCTGCAAGGCCTTTCGGATCATGGTCGAATTGAAAAACAATTTCTGGGAAGCTTTACCATGATCAAGGCACACAAACCACCTAATATGACACCTCTCCTACATTTTCATGTTCAGCTCAATAGTGTCAAGACCCAGGCCTGGCGCGGTGGCTCACACTTGTAATCCTAGCACTCTGGGAGGCCAAGGCAGGAGGATTGCTTGAGGTCAGGAGTTTGAGACCAGCCTGAGCAAGAACGAGACCCTGTCTCTACTAAAAATAGAAAGAAATTATATGGGCAATTAATATATATAGAAAAAATTAGCCAGGCATGGTGGCGCATGCCTGTAGTCCCAGCTACTCGGGAGGCTGAGGCAGGAGGATCGCTTGAGCCCAGGAGTTTGAGGTTGCTGTGAGCTAGGCTGATGCCATGGCACTCTAGCCCAGGGACAGAGTGAGACTCTGTCTCAAAAAAAAAAAAGATCCAAAGTGTCTTGGATCTTAATGAGCTTTAGATAATCTGTGACTGCATCATCATAGAAATTCCTCCAGTGTCTGCCAGGCTCTGTCCTTGAATCTTCCAGCAGCGGAACCGGCGAGTCCCCTTGGCTTCCTAGACTCTCCTAAGCAAGGTGCTCCTATGGCCAGAAAGAAGGAGGCAAATGAAAATCCCGAAAGCAGCGGGCAAGAAGGGCGTTCCTGAGCCCCCATGGCTAGTGCGGGGCTCCCCATGGTGGACGCTCTAGGTTTAATGACTGCAAGCTCCCAAGTGGCACATTGCACACGAGGGTCAGAGTGTCCTGTGCTCACATGACCATTCTGTGCAAGCTGGGGGCACTTTTCCCAAGGCATGCATGTGTGAGTTTATGTTTATCGTCTGATCTCCATGTGGACCAGGGAAGAAAGGGGCCCTGCAGTCTCCCTGCTCTGGGCTTAGCCTGAACTGGGTCCAATGGGGGCTACACAGCAAGGAAGTTCACAACCTGAAGACCTCTGGGTTAAGTTGAGGACACATTTCCAAGGCCAGGAACCATTCAGGGACTCTGGGGCCATTGCACCAACTTGGGGGTCCAGGCCTAGAGCTGAGGGCTCATGGGAGGAGGCTTCCTGGGATGGCCGCGTTGTGGGCGCCGCCCAGGGCGTGAGAAGCAGGCTGAGCTTGCCCCTCCCCGCAGCGTCACTCATCCTGACCACAAGGAAGTGGGGGAGGGTCATGGAGCCTCCGTCTAGAAGGGGCCCTGGCCCTGCAGTCCTGCACCATAGGGAAGAGGGCTGGACAGAGGCCTGTGAGCTGCTGGGGCCACAGGGGGACAGGTCTCATTGCTGAAAATGGACATGGAACCTGCCGACTCAACCCAGGTTAGCTAGGTGTACCGAGTTTCCTGGGGCGTCTCAGCCAGGCGTCCCCAAGCCTCCATTTTCTGACCAGCTCTAGGAATAGAACCAAAAGAAGCTGAATAAGGAAGCCGCACGGCACCAAAAAAAGCAGAAGTGGAGGCCTTGGGAATCTGATCCTCCCCTGGGAGGTTTCGGGTCCAGCGGGGCCCAGTGGTGCTGCAGGTGGTGTCTGTGCTGGAGACGGGATCATGTGGCTGCCCTCAGCTCTGCTGCTTCTCTGGGTCCCAGGTGAGGGGCTCTCTGCCCAGGGAGGGTCCACAGGAGGAGGGGTGTGACGGGTCATGTGAGGCACCAAGCCTGGACTCTATGTAGGACGCAGAATGGGGTGCACTCTGTCCACCATGTAAGATGGACAGAGAACGGCCCCTCTGGGAGGGGAAGGGATGAGGGTCTCTGCCCCCTCCACCCATGGGACCTTGGACCAGCCACAGGAGGTGTGGGGCACAGGGTAGGCACAGAGGAAGGGCTTTGTGGGAGGTTTTCGGGTGAATTTTTACAGGACAGAGGGCGAGAGGCAGGAGATCTTAGAGTGGGTAGGGAGTGATGCCACCGAGCTGCCAGGGGTATTGGGGAGGGGGTGTCCTGCCGGCCACCGGGTGCAGGGCATGGGGCGGGGTGAGGACTGAGGAAGAGCAGGCAGTCGGTCTCGGACACAGAGATCAGCCAGGGCAGCTCGGGGCTGGGGCCTGGACAGGGAGGAGTGCAGAGGCAGGTGCATGGCTGGCAGGGCCTGGGGACCAGGGGCCAGTTGTCTCCAAGGAGGGGAGATGAGACAGAGAGAGAAGGAAGGTAGCGGGGAGGGAAGAGAAACTGGGCAGAGACGGGGGAGACCTTCTCCAGGGGGAGCAGCCGGCTGAGTCTTCCTCCCCCAGGGCGAGGCTTCCTCCTGCAGACTTGGCTTTTGCGCCCCCAAGAGCGTTTGCAGCTATCCTCAAACAGGTCCCCTGCAGTCTGGCCAGCCTTTGTCCTGGGAGATTTTAAACCTTTTTGGTTGCTTTTCTTATGGTGGGAGGTCTTCTTCAACTCTATTTGCTAATTGTCTCTGGGAAGCTCTTACCTGTTGTGTATGAATTTGGAAATGGACCACCCCCACCACCAGTGTTCCCGTAGGTTCTAGGGTATTCTCCTGTTTTCACAGGATTAGTGTGCGCTGAGAGCTCTCGGTGCCCTTCCGGTAGGTTTCTCTTTCTCTCCTCGTCTCGCTGGCTGGTACGGCCAGAACGACGTCCAGTGAGTGGCCAAGGAGGAGTGATCGTCCCTGCCTGGTCCCTGACTCCAGGGAAGGTGGCCAGTCTGTCCCATGTAGTGTGAAGAAAGCGTCCACTGATGGCTGTTTAGCAAGCATTTTTAAAAACAATGGCAACAGGTGTCAGACGCTATTTCATTTTCTGTCAAGATGAGTATTTTTTCGCCTTTCAGCTCTTAAGAAGGTGAATTATATTAAGAGATTCACCAGTTTTGATCTTGATGTATTTTGCTGGCGTTGTGAAAAGAATTAGGGCGATTTCCCTGTTTCTATGCTCTTTGTGAATGTTCGAATGAAGTTGGAACTGCTTTGTTCCCTGAAGGTTTGAGAGAACTAACTTGTGAAACCGGGTTTTGGAAGGGAGTCCTTAATAACGCTCATCACCATCGGTCTGTTTTGTAAAGAAGCTATTCTTGGTCTGTATCAGTCATTTGTATCTTCCCAGGACACCGTCAGTTTCATCCGGGTTTACAGACTTATCTGTAGTGACCTGCAAACTAACCTGGCTATTTTTCTTTTAAATTGCAACTGTATCTTCTTCTTTTTTCTTGATTTGGTTGCTCCCTAGTCTGTGCTATTGTTCACCCTTCTCAAAAGAAAAATCAGGTTTTCAATGTGTACACTAATTCCACTGCTTTTCTGTTTCCTAACTCACCAATTTCTGTTTAATTTTTCCGAAAGATTACTGGGTTCTCTGTGTGTTGGGTGCATGTGCCTGTGCTCCTCTCCTGGCTTCGTGAGTTGGATGATTCACTCACTTATCTGGGATTTAGCGGGACGAGACTCCGGTTAAGGAAAACATTCAGATGACAGAGGCACATCCTGGTAGAGCAGTTCTGGACACAGGGAGGTCCCCGGTCTCCACTCTGCTGTGTCTCTGGCTGCAGGGTCAGGGGTGCAAGGAAAGCGGGACTAGGCGCATTGTAAGTAAGTGTGACTGTCCCAGAGAAGTGGGGAAATGATGCTGTTCAGTCTCTAAATTATAATGACACCGTCACAGGTAGGGCAGAGCTCTTGGGGACTGGGTGACAATTTTTCACCCAAAATTGCAGAGGAGACAAGTGAATCAGGAGAGAGAGAAAGAGACAGACAGACAGACAAAGTCCCAAGGGAAGTCCGACGCTGGGGACAGATGAGAGGCAGGGTTGGGTGCTATGGGCAGGGGTGCTGGGGTCACCCGGATCAGGAAGACAGGCTAGACCCAGACAAGAAAGAGGACACATCACAGCCAAGGAGAGGCTGGGAATAGAATCAGAATGGGGACCAGGAGCAGCGACTTGGGTAAAGGAGGTCTGGGAACTGACATTTATTTATTAAGCACTTAGTATGTGTCAATTTTAGTAATTTGCATTTTTCTAGAAAATCCAAATTTACACATTTATTAGTAGGGAGTTTCTGCAAAGTGCCATCTTGAAGCTTTTCATTCTGTCTATATCTGTGCTTATTTTCTCTTACCATTTCTTACCTGGGTTAGATAGAGGGTTATCTAAGTATTTTTATTGGCTCGAGTCATTTGAAATCCTGATGTCTTGGTCAAAAAGTTGAATATCAGCAATTTCATGTGATTCGACTTAATATTATTTGCCCAGCATTTTCCACGTATGATCTCATTTAATGTTTTCAAATGCCTTGTGAGGTAGGAACAATTATCCCCACTTTACAGATGAGGCATCTGAAGCTCAGAGAGGTTGAGTAACTTGCCCCAGAACACACAGCCGATGAGTAATAGAGCTGAGACTTAAATGCAGATTATTCTGAGGCCCTTTCTGCTTTGCCTTGGCAATTGCTCCTGGGCATCTCAGTAAACGTCACACCTGTGCTGAGCTTAGAAAGGCCTTCTCTGCACGGATCCTGCACATCCAGGCCAGGAGAGGGGGTTCTGGGGTCCCCTGGAGAGGCACTGAGGAGCTCGTGGTCATCTCTGGGCAGCTGTGGGCTGAGAATGCAGAGCCGATGGGGTGGGGGAGGGGCTGCCACTAAAGTATTAGTCTCCAGCACCTGGCAGGTATGGGCCCCGGTTGGCAGCAGGGGCAGTTGGGGTTTGAAGCGAGGGGCTGCTGTGATCAAAACCTTGGGGGTGGCAGAGCAGAGAGGGGGATCCCAAGCTGTGACCTGGCTGGGGGGGGATGTAAAGTGAAGGAGTGGGGGGCTCAGGCCTGGGGGTGCTGATGCGGAGTGGGAAACCCCTGGAGGAGGTGACTCTCCCAGGAGGGCACCCTGAGGTGCCAGGCCCCCCTTGTGTTTTCCAGGCTGTTTCTCTCTGGGCGGCTCCAAGACCGTGACGGGCTCCGTGGGGGGATCGCTGAGCGTGCAGTGTCGGTATGAGGAGGAGTACAGCACTGCAAGAAAATACTGGTGCAAAGGACTCTTTGCTGTACTATGTGACAAGATCGTGGAGACAAAAGACTCAGAGAGAGAAGCGAGGACAAGCCGAGTGTCCATCACAGACCACCCTGCAAACCTGACCTTCAGGGTGACCATGAGGAGCCTCAGGGTGGAGGACACAGGCACATACTGGTGTGGGGTCAACAAGCAGCTGCTTGATCTCACCTCCAAGATTGAGGTGTCTGTGTCCCCAGGTGAGCCCCGCCTTCGGTCAGCACCAGGGCTGCCCAGAAAGGCTTGGGTTGGAACAGCTGGGGCAGGAGTCAGGTCAGAGGCGGGGACACATGTGTGTGTGCACGTGTGTGTGCATGTGCAAGTGAAAGAGAGAGAGAGGGGGACAGGGACAGGGAGATAGCCAGGGAGGCACCCTGGAGCAGTTGGCGTCTCTGCCCAGTCTTGACGGATGGAAGGCGCTCGTAGGTGAGACAGGGAGGCCGAGAGAGCCCGAGAGGGAGAGGAGAGCACCTGTGCCTGAGGGGGACAAGACTGGGCTTGGGGAGGGGACTTAGGGGCTCCGGGAGAGCCCTGACCCTCGCCCACAGGATGGAATCAGGACGTTGAGGGCAGGACCTGTGTCCCGTTCTGAAATGCTCACTTGGTCCGAGATAGTCCTAGAGACACTTTGACTCGGGGTCCTCCTTCCTGAGTGAGCATCTTGGGTGAAATCAAACCAAAAAGGCATTGGCGGTTGGTGGGGGAGTCCGAGGAGAGATTCCTGGGTCTGATCTGTGGTTTTGCCCCCAGCATCAACGCCGGTGGTGCCTATAATTATCACGACAGCCAGGACCTCAACGGTCACGACCGAAGTTCCAACAGTGCCGTCCACGGCCCTGTCTGCAGTGAGTGCCACCGGTGGTGCCAGCATCCAGGACGAACCCCAGAAGAGCTTGAGCCCACGGTAAGGTCCTTGTGACATGAGAGGGGTCTTGTCCTCAGGAGGAGCCCAGGGCAGGTACCTGGCCACGTGGTCCCGTCGGAGGTGCGAGCCACACCCCTGCTGGCTGGGGCCCCAGGCTCCTTTTGCCCAGGCTGGGGTTGGAAGCCCCAGTCTCCGCGTCCTGGCGTGGATTGCTGAGGCCACACTGGACCTGCCCACGGCTTTGAGAGAAGGCTCAGGTCGGGGAGAAGTTGGGGGCTGGATGGAGAGCGGTGGTTTATGAGAGCTGATGGCATCCTACCAGGCACGTGCCAGACGCTCCGCATGGGCGTCCTCGTTTGCTCTCCACTGCAGTCCTGCACCGTTCTCAGCCCCACTTTGCAGATGAGTAAACTGAGGCTCAGAGAGGTCAAGCGACTTGCCGGGTCAGGGGGCTACGACAGGCAAAGCCGGGCTTCCAATTCAAAGGCTTGTGTTCTCTCCTCTGAAAAATGGTTCTTAACCTTTTTGGGGGTCACCAACCCCACAGAGAATCTGGCAACATCTATAGACTCTCTCTCTAGAAAAATGCATGTGCTTACAAGCCATTTCTGGGATTCACAGACTCCTATTCCAAAACCAGCTGGGGTGCTGCGGTTAATTCTGGTGCCCGCCACCTGGGGTTAGCAGGCACACCACGGGTTAAGGGCTCCAACCTCCGCAACACTGTCCTCATTCAGACGACAGCCAAGCTTTGGGGATCCCCAGGCCACTACACTCCTGACCAACTGGCTACAGATTTGGGGGTTCCCAGGACACCCCTGGGTCCAATCATTTGCGAGACTCAGGACTCTGGAAAGGACTATACCTACAATTACAGTCTGATCATACAGGACACAGATAAGGACACAGATGGAGAGGCACGTAGAGTGAGGTCCGGGAGGGTCCCAGACAGCTTCTGGGCCCTCTCCGGGTGGAATCCCGGAGCGTCACCCCCAGGACATGTGTGTGGTTATCAACCGGGAAGCTCCTCCAAGCTTCGGTGCCTACTGGGGTTTCATTTGCATGGGCATGATCCACGCATCTTGGCCATGAGGTTGAACTTGGTCTCCCTCCCCTCCCCCTCTCCTGGAGGTTGGGCTGGCTCAGAGCCCCGAATCTCTACGGACATGGCTGGTTCTTCTGGTGACCAGGCCCACACTGCTATGTCACCTCTCAGCGAAATTGGGGTGTCGCCCATGAACAACAAAGACACTCTCGTTATGTGGGAAACCCCAAGGACTTGGAGCCTCCCTCCCAGGAACAAGGGATGGAGGCCGACCATATTTTTTAAATATGACACCCCCAAGGCCCTTCCAGAGGCTTCTGCCAACCTAGGGTCACACTCTTAATATCACACATGGCAAAATTCAGACCCTAAACATGCCTAATCCAGAAGTTGACCCTATAGATAGATACACGCGGGTGGCAGATATGGGTTCTGTGGGGCCCGAAGCTTGTGTCATTTGGGGGAGTGTCTAAGAAAAGGATGAGAGCATTACAAATGCAAGCGTGCGCATGAAGAAGTTCCCTTCTTCCACGAGCAGCCTGAAGCCAGCAGTAGTGTCAGCGTCACAGTTAATCTGCTGCTGCTCGTCGGAGCGGGAAAGTGCTGAGCTGCGAGGCGATTCCTTGCAGCAGTGTTCGTCATTGCAAACGACTGTGGGAGACACCCGCTCAGAGGGGGTAACCATCGGCCGATCCGTGCAGGGGAGTACCGCGCAACTGCAGAGAAGAGCGGGCGCATCTTTACGTACTGACGTGGAAAGACCTCCAAGCCGTATCGTTAAGTAAAACCAGGACAGCGTTTGCTCTATGCCTCCTTTGTGCGGAAAAGGGAGGGAAATAATAATGTGCACTTTTGTTTGTATGCACATGAAGAACCTCTGGAAGATTCTTCAGTACACCGTGTGCATGTTTGTAGGGGAAGCCGGGGAATGCATAGATTGCGGGGGGGGGGGGGGTGAAAAGAGGGTTTATACTATTTATTTTTTAAAATTTGACCAGATCTAGTTAAAAATATAGGGAAGGTGAGGCCACCCACGCCCCTCTCCCCATCCCGCACCTTCTCCTCCCCCAGGCTCCCGCTGCTGCTCTCCTTGTTGGCATTTCTGCTGCTGCTGCTGGTGGGGACCTCGCTGCTGGCCTGGAGGATGTTTCAGAAGCAGCTCAGAGGTGAGTTAGGTCCCCGAACCCCTCTGCCCCACCCTGGGTGGGCAGGCCCGACCCTTCTCTTCTGTAAGGCTCCGTCCTCGTTCCCCAGAATGGGCGCTCAGTGCACACCCTCAGAGCGCATGTCCCGGAGGAGGTGTCCCTAGGAGTGGCAGTTACAGGCTGTGGCAGGTGGCTCCCCAGAGGGAGGCTCTCCCACTGCAGGGGCCCGGGCATGGCTGCCCCGTGAAGCAGGGGTTCTGTTCTGTCTAAAACCCATGCATGGCCTCCCTTACCCTCCAAACTCCAGGCCCCTATGGGACAGTCAAAGCCCCCCATGATCTGTCCCTGCCCACCTCTCTCACCCTGTCCTTGCAGCCCGGAAGGCAGCTTCTTGTGGCGTCTTGTCCCTTGGCAAGAGCCACAACCTCAGTCTCTCCTGGGTTTGCTCTGGGCGCCTGGAGTGTCCCCCTTCCCTCGCTCCCTAGCTTGTTCCTGCTGGACCCCAAAGGCTGTCCTTGGGTGTCCTTCCTTTTCTCTGGGACCTTTTCCTTGACCCCAGAAAATGGCTCAGGGCCCCACCTGCGTGTACCCTCTACCTTTGCTGTCGTAGCCCTTTTGGAACTAGATCGCCACCTCCTTGTTCCTTGCCTTCCTTCCCACCGGCCCACGTGCTCTTTCAGGTCAGGGACTGGGACTGGAGAAGGCACACCATTGACATTTTTGGAAATCATGTATTTTTTAATGTCTCAGCCCCAATGGGCACCCCAGGGAGCTCCAGGCATCGTCTGGTCCGGCCGCCCTCCTCTGAGCTCGGATGAAAAGAGAGGACGCGTCCTCTTGGCACTCAGGATATAGATCCCTGATGGGCAGACTGAATAAGTAAAAGGACAGAACAACGCATGGGGGTGGTGTGTGGCCTTCTCGTCGCTGGCTGGAGGGCCCGGTCCCCTCCAGGAAAGCAGATTTCTGCCCGAGACAAAGTGTGAGCCTTACGTTTCCTCCCCGTTCCAAGAGCTTGGTTCCACGCGGCGGAGGATTCAGGGGAACCCGGGTCCCCAGTCACCGAAGCCTCTCAAGGCTGAGATGAGATTAGGGCAGGGAGAGATGGGGCGGCTCTGTCCCACGGCTCAGGACAAGCCAGTGTGTGCTGGGGGGCACTTCCCCACTCTCTCCCCCAGCCCCTGCCCGGGGCCGCAGCCCCAGCACATCTGTGCAGGGCTCATGGAAAGGACTGCGTCCCCTTCCCACGTGCTCCCAACTTCAGGCCCCCAGGGACGCCCCTGGCCCCACAGGTGTTCCCCAGCTGGGACAGCTTTCACCCCAAAAGGCTCCCACTGCTCAAGAGCTTCTTCCCCTTTTAAAAAAGGGATTTATACTTGTCATAGAAAATTTGAAAAATGAGTAAGAGCACAAAGAAGGAAATAAATTCCCCATTACTGACAATGCTAAAAGACCCCACCATCCAGGGAAACCAGCCACTGACCATGAGCTGTGTCCTGCCGCCCTTTTTCCTAAGCCTCTCTGTGCACTCATGAGCTCTTAACAAATTTGCATCTCACCACGAATTCTCTTCTACACCTATATTTTTGCACTTAACGTAGTGCACATTTTCCCTGCTATTAAATGGTCCACGAGGCCCAGACTGCAGAGTTTATTGGTGTGCAGGCGGGTTGTGCTTTGAACGTCCTCGGTGACAGGAGGAAGCTTTCCGTGCAAGCACCGTGACGCTGCCACTCCCTACCACATGTGCAAAGGCAGCTGGGGCTTGTCACCTGCTTCATGCCCACTCCCTGGGGCCACTCTTGTCATGCATTCCTTCACACACAAAGCTATCCTGAGTGCCTACGGTGTGCCAGGCCTGTGCTGGCCCTGGGGACACCTGTGTGACCAGGGCAGACTGGGTTCTGCCTTCAGGGAGCTTCCCACACACCTGGCTGTCCCCAAACCTCAGCGCCACCTTCTTTTCCCGGCACTGAGCTCCTGTCCATTCCCCTCCAGTCCTGTTCCACCTTGCCATGGGGACACCTGTCCAAGGTGAGGGGAGAGAGGGTGGCATGGGCCCTGTTCGCAGCATGCGGAAGCAGATGGTTCACAGAGGGTGTTGGGGGCTTGGACAGTCCCACTGGCCAGGGCACAGGGTTGCATGTTCCAGGTCAGCTGACGGCTCAGCAAGACATGTGGCCTGGTGTCTGTCTCCCAGTTGTGGGCTGCTCCACTTTGACTCTGGGGGTTCCCTAAGGGGCCGGCAGTGTCTCAGGGGCAGTGGGCTCTGGGGTTGCCTGGCTGCGGGCCTAGCCCTAGGCCAAGGACATCTGGCTGTGTGTGCCTTACCCGCTGCCCACCTGGCCCTGGCTCCCGGGTTGGGAGGGTCCGGGCACACGGGGCTGTGCTCAGAGCAGGACACCTGCCGAGCAGACGCTGCTCGAGCCTGAGCTCTGATCCCGCGGGGCTGGCAGTCAACCTTCCCCGTGGTGTCTGGGGCAGCGGGCTGGTGGGCTGTCTGGGAGGGCAGACCCCAGGCGCAGGGGGCAGAGCCGAGGCCCCCAGTGACTTCCCACGGTCTGACGCAGCCCTGGGGCCCGGCGAGCACAGGTCCCTTTCGTAGCAGCCTTCCTCCCTGGTCTTCTCCCAGCTGGGAACATTTTTTTGAGGGACTGTTTTGAGAACTAGCTTTGTTTGGCTCCTCGCTCCCAGCTGGGACCTTTCCATTTGTCTGTTTATTCACTCGTTCATTCATTTACTCATTCACTAATTCACTTGCTCAATAACTGTTAAGCTACAGTTAACAATAACTGTTAAGCTACCACCGTGCTTCAGCCAGGAAGTAATAGGTCCCCAGGGCTGAGCTCCCTTGGGAAAGGCCTTTTTCCAGATGGGTCGTAGGCTCCCTGTCCCTGCCCTGGGTCTGGGATTTAACCTCCTTGCTCTCTTCCTGTCTCTAGCCGGTGAGCCTCTGCAGCTGTCCCAGGGCCCCAGGCAGGTAAGGGAACTACAGCAGGAGTGTGTTAGGTGGCTGGAGGAGGGCTGGGGGACAGAGGGTGTTGGGGGCTTGGACAGTCCCACTGGCCAGTGGAGGTGCTGGGTGGATGGTGGATGGATAGAATAGGATGCTCGCTCAGAGCAGGAGGAATGATGCCTGAGAGATCTGGTCACCAGGTCTTGTCCCAAGCTCTGGCCAGCCTGTCCCCTCCACCCAGGGAGAGTGGAATGGTGGAATGAGGGAAGGTTCTTCCAGCTAGACAGACCTGGGGAGCATTCAAAAGCTGCCCAGAGCAGACGGGGTGGGTGGCGTGGAGGCAGGGCAGGGAGGTCGGGGCTGGGTGCCGAGAGCACAGAGGGAGGGTAGCGGCATGCAGACAGGCAGGCTCAGAGGCTGTGGGGCTCCATGGACACCTGCCTGGCACCTCCTGCCCACCGCAGGCTGCCGAGCAAGGCGAGCAGCACTATGTGAACCTGGAGCTGCTGACGAGGCCCCTGCGGGAGGAGCCAGTGCCCCCGCGGCAGGTGGAGGTGGAATACAGCACCTTGGTAAGTGCCAGAGCCTGGTCCCCGGGCATGTGACCCCTGGGCTATGCTGGGGCACCCTGGGGATGGGGGCGCAGAGAGGGAAAAGAGGGGCCGGCTTGGTGACCTTGTGCCTCTCCAGGACAGGCCACCCGGAAGATGGGCAAGCGTAGATTTTGTCAGAGCAGAGGTCCTTAGATGGGCAAGTGTCACTGTGGCTGGGGGGTGGGGGCGGGGAAGGGATATAGGGGTGGTCAGTGAATATGGCCCCCATAGTCCATGAAGCAGAGCGTTTATTAAGCACCTACTGCATATCATATCCTCAGGGTTAAAGCCTGTGATTTCTCACTATTTTGCTCTCATCAGCTCTTTAGCATCAACTCTGCCTTCCAGGTTTTTGTCCATGACCTGCCGTGGGTCAGCCCTTAGGCACAGCCTCCTTAAAGTGGAGTGATGGAACCGGCTGCCTCCCCGGGTGGTGACCCGCCCGTCAGCGGTACAGGCCAAGGCGGGGGCCCACGCAGTGGAGAGGAGTGGGAGAGATTGGAGCATCAGGCAGGGACCTGGCTGGGGAGGCCACCAAGGCCCCCCCAGGCCTGTGAGCCAACTGGGCCTTTCTCAGACATGCTATGTGATGCCACGGAGGGCCGGTGGCAGGGTGGCAGGTGACACAGTGGCTGGTCTGCCCAGGAGACGTGGCCCAGTTCTCTGGGGTATTTCCAGCCTGGCACCCGCCCCCCAGGCTGCTGATCCCACACTAGGGGATCCAGCCCCGTGACTCCCAGTTCCCCTGATAGCCACGCCCCCTCCTCGACCTCCCACCAGCTGTCTGCATGAGGGTGAGGTGGTCTGGGGGCCCAGGGTCCTGGTTTCACCCCCAGCCAGGGCCTCTGAGCAGCGGGCGCAGTCTGGTTGCACCCTAGTGGCTCCTGGTCAAGGGTCTGAAGGTCCTCGTGATCACCTAGCCTGCCTCCTTCCTCACGTGGCTATGTCCACACAGCCACGTGGGCCTGGGACAGCAGTAGCCTTGTGTTTCTAACTTGGTGACTCCTGGTCCCACAGTGGGTTGAGGGCACAGTCTTACTCCTCTGCCAGCCCCCTTGGTATAAGTCAGGACTCGTGCCCATAGCACAGCGAGTTAATCAGAGCTAGAGAGCCAATCTGGTGGCCCAGGGCGCCTCTGCAGATGCATTGAGTTCTCAGAAAGGGCCCCACGGCTGCGTCATTGCAGGACATTTCAGTGAGAGGAGCACAGAGGCATCTTGGGGAGGCCAGCCAACACGACACCTCTTGGGGACTCATTCTCTCCTTTGGAGAATGGACGGGGCTGGAGCAGCCCTGAGGATACCAGGGACCCCCCTGCCTCTGCTGCCTAGGGACTTGGTGCCGTGGCGTGGCTGCAGGGGTGGGTGGAGCAGGTGGGTGGGCAGGATCATGGAGCCCAGTCAGTCCTTCGGGGAGAAAGAGGCCAGGACGGGGGGCGGGGCCGTGGCCTCCCCAGGTGTCCTCCCTCCTCCACCCTGAGCTGGGGTCCATCCTTCCCCCACCTCTCCCTGAGCCTCGGGTCTCCTTCCCTGCAGGTTGCCCCCAGGCAAGAACTTCACTACACCTCGGTGGCATTTGCCCCCCAGAGCCGGGACTCTAACGCCCACGGGATGCCTGCCCAGAGGCCCGGGGAGCAGGAGCACGAGTACAGCGTGATAAGGAAGAAGTAGCCCTTGGTCCCGCCTGGACATCTGGAGCTCTCCTTGGCCCCCAGAAAGCCCAGGGATGGCCCCTGTAGTCCTCACCCACATCCCCCTCAGCCTGCTGTCCTCAACAGTGGCGATGGCAGGCAGCTGGGGTCCCCATGGCTGTCCCTCTTGCACCATCAACCCAGCCAGCTTCACTGAAGACAGGCAGAGACGGGCTTCTGGGGACTGACTCATCTTTCCTCTTTGTCCTTGTTTCGTCCTGGCTCTGTGTGCGGAGGAAGCAGCTCCTCCATCCTGCGTCCTACCCCGTGTGGCTCCACGGAAAGACGGGGCTCAGATAGGACAGCACCTGCGAGTAGCTTTGTCCATCACAGCCCCACGGCCATGGCTGGGACTGCCTGGGCTCGGGCAGAATAGAAAGCAAAGGTATGTGTCCACAAGCGGCGAGCACGGGAACACCGAAGATCAAATCCCTCCTCATTTCAGGGAAACTGAGGGCCTAGAGAGATGAGGGACTGTGTGTGGCTCTGGAACTGGCGGCAAGCTCCCTTGGACCATTCGCTAGGGTTATTTTTCAATATAAGAGGTATCAATACAGTTTCAAAGATCCCATTGAGGGAGAAGAATGAAGCTGTTTAAACAATGCCTGCTCTGTGTCTGCGATCTTACACTAAGGAAAGCTCCCGGCTTTGACACCAGATGAGCACAGAGCGGCTTTGAGGGTGCGGCATGTTGGGGACGCCTTGCGAGATGTCCTCACTGAGGGCGAGAGGGCTGGGCACAGACACTTCTCTCCACAACGGGGAATTTTCTTGTCAGGAGATTTTAAATTTGGTGCAAACAGTTACCCAGGCTGTTTTGAGCCTGCAACCGTGGCCGATGGCTTTAAAACCACACTTGTCACCTCTCGGGCTTCTGAGGTCTCAGTCATCATCTTTTAAGCGCTTATGGTTTGTGACTTGCTGGTTTTTGTAAATATCAGCTGAGACCAAGGGATGCATTTCACTTAAGGGCTTTAGACCACTGTAGTCATAAGCAAACTGCGCCTTTGGGGTAGTTTCCTCCAGGATGTGGGCCCAGCACTTTCAGAAGATTCTTCAAAGGGCCAGTGGCCGCCAAAGGATGGAGAGACACTGCTCCTGTTGGTGTTATCTTTAGATTTCTAGTTATCTGTGCGTGCACGTGAGTCATTCCGGATACTTTCTCCCTTTCGTTACTAATGTTCTGAGATGCATAAGAGGAAATACACACGTGCGCGCACATGCGCATGTCCACGGCGCGGCCCCACTGTGCGTGGTGGGGGCAGGAGGGCCTGTGGGTGCAGCTCACCCAGTTCCGGGCGGCCTTCAGCTCTGCACAGGCCTCGGCCGGAGCGGGCCGGCGGGGCCCACGCACGGTCCTTCCTCCTGCAGGAGCGGTGGGCGCCGTCCTCTCTGTTCACCTAAACGCTCCACAGAAAGATAGATGTCACTCCGTCTTCGTTGGGAGCGAGCGGGCAAGCTGTGGCCAAAACTAGCAGAGAGTTGGGCCCCTAAGCAATGCAGGCGCCAATTCCTCTGTGGCCCCTGGCTGTAATAGAAGGCTGGGGTGGGGAGGAGGAAGAGCCACCTCCTGGCCTGGGCTGGCTCCTCTCTCAAGGCTGAAGCACCTTGAAGCTCTCTCAAGGTGCCCTGGGCATCATTCATTCATTCATTCATTCCAAAGCATTCATAGAGGACCAGCTCTGTGCCAGGCAGCAGGCTGGGCCCCAGGGCACAGGGCGGCATGTGACACAGTCCCCACCCCACCCTCACCCCCATGGATTGTCAGGGTTAGAGGGAGGCAGACCCGGACCTGCTGCCTGTGGACAGGAAGGACACACCTCTATGGGCTGCTTGTCCTCTACTCTCGGAAGGTGCCCGGCTAGAATTCCATCGGAGCCCAGGTAAAGAAAACATTCCAAGCTTAAGCCAGAGAGGGGCCATCAGGAGTCGATTAAAACGACAAGGCAAAGGTCCTGTTTCTTCTGTGCCCTGGGCTTGAAGTGAAAGGCCAGCATGGCAAGGCGGGTAGAATGGGAAGATAGAAAGTTCCTAAGAGCATTGCTGAACCCCGAGCCAGCCCAGGACCACCCACTCCAAGTTCACCTTGCCTGGGACAAATAAACCTAACATCTCTGGATATTTTTTGAGGAACTCAATAAACTTATTTTTAAAATTTGTACGGTGAAATAAAGGTCTATGAACGGCTAATTCAAACTTTCAAAAAGAGTTTTAAAAAGGGAATTGTCCCACTAGATGTTGACGTATTAGAAAGTCCTGGTAATAAAAATGATGTGGTATTGTCGGCACAGGATCGGACAGAGAGACCAGTGGAAAAACAAGAGCAAGGACAGATCACTGCCTGTCATTTAGTTCAACCCCTGTGCGGTTGACCCATGTGGTTCAGACCGTACATGAACCGTGTTTCAGTTAGTTCACATACGGGAACTTAAAGGATGATGATGAAGGTGACCCCGCAGGCCACCAGAGAGAGCACAGATTGCTTAGTGGGTGGGAAACCACTTCCCTATGTTGATAAAAGCAACCTGGATGTCTGTATGCACACCTAATCACACGCAAAGATGGGAAAAGGTCGTGAGAACACGTAAACAGTGTCTCCCAATTATTTTCTTACTTTCTTTCAATTCTCAAATGCAGAAGGCCCTGAGCCAAGCACAGTGGTAGGTAAGGCTGGGAATTCCAGGATGGATAGGCCCAACCCCATCTGCACCCCTTGTTTCTTGGCAAGGTGGGGAGGAGCCATTTCTCTGGTTTCTTGTAGGGGTGCCTTGGAGTCTGAGCTCCTTCCTGCCTCTTATGAACAAAACGAAACAGGGCAAGTCACAGGTTGCCTGAACCTCAGTGACCTTGTCACGGTCCTGTCCATGGCTGGACTTTGAAGCATTTCCCCAGTTCTTGGAATCCTGGCTTGGAAGAATCACCATCCCTGGCCCACAGGATGGAGGAAGATGACAGACACTCAGCAAGTATGCGTGAAGAATTTATTGTAAGGAAAGTTCAAGGGTGCAAAAAGGGAAAGTACATTTCCTAAGGGAAATGGGTCTGTCTCGGTGAGTAGAGAAGACATGTCTTCTTCTGTGTTTTTCCTTTTAAATAAGCTAGTAGTATATGCTGATGTAAAGGTCAGTGGTAACTACTTATGACTGCACGCCACGGGTTTTGGGCTCTGGATTTTTCCAGGTCTGGACGTAACTTAGAGGTTAGGTTCCAGACATTCCTTTCTCCTGTACGTGTGACGGGGAAAGTCACCGTTGATGGTGTTTTCCTGTTTTCTGATTGGTGGTCACAGTTCCCTGGTCTTAACTACCCCATTCTTTAAGACTGAAATAACTGCTTCCCTGGTTATTTTTCTTGTAACTATTTCCTTCTTATTGGTTTTTCTTTAACTGTTTCCTCCTTCTTGTTTTTCTGTCCCTAACAATCTTATCTATAAAATGGGGGAATAACCCCGTAAGTCTTTATAGTTTGTGGTGATCATGAAATGATAGCAAAATGCTGCAACAAAGTAACACAAGGATACACGTAGTCGTAAAATACGGCCGCTGCCCGCAGAGGGATCACAGCTGCCTCCCTGTCACCCTCCACTCCCCAGTGCTCCAAACAGACCATCGTCCCCAGACCTGCCTCTGATGGTTGTTCTTACGCTGAAGCCATTGACGCTGATGATGCCACGTCATCGGAACCTGTTACCCTCGAGCCATCACCATCACCGCTGCTGGGACATGGGGCTTGGGGACAAATCCTTCCTCTATGAGGAGGCTGGTCACTGCCCTGCCCCAGCCCCAACTCTCTCTCTCTCTCTCTCTCACACACACACACACACGCACACATGCGAAGCAAAATCAAAGAAAAAAAACCTTTGCAGTGGGAAAATAGTTTTGAAATGCTAAGCGGTGCATTTCTGCAGCTCTGGTGGTTTCTCGTGGTTCCTTCTCAGCTCTGTCGCCCACGGGGCCTGCTGCCGTTGAACCAGGGAAGGCGTGAGGCAGCAGAAAGCAGAGAACACAGACAAATGTGGATCTTGTGGTTTCAAAACCTTCAAGAGGAAGGAATGTGCAAATGAGCACAGACCATAGATTTGAGGAAATAGTGAGGAGCAAGAGAAAACCTTCCAGCCTCAGACCAGAAAAGGGTGGCCCAACGGGAGAGGGGAAGGAGAGAGAGCTGGTGGGGTTGCCAAGGGAAACCCAACGGGGACCTGCCCAGGACGGCGACCACTCACCACCTGCCGGCAGCCACCCCTCAACGTGGGCCAGTCCAAACTGAGATGGGCTGTGAGTCTACGGTTTTGTCCACGTGAAAGAATGTAAAATATCTCATTGATAATTTAGCACAATTTTACATGTCGAATTGATAATATTTTGCATATATCAGGGTAAATAAAATATATTGCTAAAAATCAATGTCACTTGATTCTTCTGGTTTTATTTTTTTCTTAGGGGAAGGAATGAGCTGAGAGGTTTATTCATACCATGAAATGCTTTACAGCAGTGAAAACAGATTGCCTTCTGTATTTTGCAGAAGAAGAGCCCCAGGCCAGAGAGGCTCCCTGAAATAACACATGCCACTCAGCTGGGTAATGGAAAATCTGAATCTTGAATCCAGGACTCCTGGATCTTGGCACTTAAAAAAAACTTTCACTTTGAAACAATTTCAAACTTAAGGAAGAATTGTGGCAACAGTACAAAGAGCTCTCATATACCCTCCATCCAGACTTATCTATTTTAAAAAACATATTCCCACATTTTTGTCATTCTGGTTTTTTCTATACATTTTTTTCCCCGAACCTTCTGCACGCAGACTGCTGGCATTGGCTGTATTTGCATGAGCCAGGTACACCCAGGTGCCTTCCTGGTGTATTTTCCTGGGGTACCTGGTGAAGGCCCCCCCCCCCAGCTGTACCTTGTCTCCACCTTACAGTCCCGGTTCCCCTTCAGAATACAGCACCTTGCTCGGCACACACCGCCAACGTGATAAATATTTGCAGGATTAAATAATGTTAGGTAAATCATTAATACATGCACAACGAGGCCAAGGAGGTGGAAGATACTCTTTAGTTAACCCGAGTCCTTCAGGGCTGACTTACCCAACGCTTAGAAAGTGACCTCGAGACCATGCGTTTTTGTTTGTTTGTTTTTAAGCCTACACTCCAGAAAGTTCACTGTGTGGGCAAATACCAGCCTCGGTTTGCAGACCTGGTTCCGCCTCAGACCAAAGTATAGATCGAATGACCATGTGTCTCCACCCTGTGGCCACGTCTGGAATCTCAGGTCCCTGGATCCCAGGCCTGTCCTGTGTGCTCCAGTCGGTCAGTCAATGCAGAGGGAATTCTGTATTTTCTGGGTCAATGCCACTGAGAAGGGGAAGGGCTCAAAACAGGGATAAGGACAGAAAACTCCCGCTTGGCTTTCCAAGCCCGCTACCATCCACCCCTCGGATGTCATTGTGACAAAAGAAAACTCAATCCCTCCCCAACCTTGAGTTTCCTAACTTCATGCCCAATTGCCTCTTCCTAATTCTTAGATTTTTCCCACCTTGACTGCAGTGTGTCAAAGGGAGGAGCAGCCACCCCACCTGTGGTCGGGTGGGTTTGAGGTCAAACAGAGCAGGCCTTAAATCTGACCTCTGCCCTTGCCACCCACGTGGTCTGGGGCTGCCTTTCAAGGCCACGTGAATCTCAGTTTCCTCATTTGTAACCAACAATGTCTCTTCTCCCTGCCTAATGCATTCTTCCTCACCAGGCTCTGAACTCGCCTTTTATTGTTAGAGACAGGATCTTGCTATGTTGCCCAGGCTAGACTCAAACTCCTGTGCTGAAGCGATCCTCCTGCCTCAGCCTCCCGAGTAGCTGGGACTATAGGCGTGAGCCGCTGTGCCCAGCTAAAGCAAGCTGTTTATAAAATGCTGTTGCCACTGTCTCATCCCGCCCTCCACGCTGTTTTGTGGCCTCTGGGACTCTCTAGGCACCAGGCTGGATCCTCACTGTCTGCCAGTTCTCTGTTGCCAGTTCCTTTTTTGCCCTTCCATCCATCCGTCCATTCGTGCATCTGGTAACAAACACATGTGAAGCTTTTACTATGTGGGGACATGGTCTAGAAGGAGCTCAGAGACCAGCTGGGGAGACTGGTACGTAAATGTCAAAATGTCACTGCAAAATGTCATAAGTCACAATGATAAAGATACACACTGAGTTTGGGGGAGCAGAGGGGACAGGCACATAGCCCACTGTGATAGAGAAGGTATCTGCGTAGCTCCCTGAAAATCGCTCTTGGAGGATGGATGGGGTCTTACGCAATCAGCAGCAGCCAGCCAGGCAGCACGGAAGCTGGGGCCGTTTGTACAGAAGCTAGACTCTGGACCTAACTCTACATAGACCTGAGTCACCTTCTTTGAGCTGAGTTCCTCCACCTGTGACATGGGCCCGAGACTAGCCTGGCCCATGGCCTGGGGCTGTCAGGAAGGACAGACGGGATGGACATTGTGAAAATAGGGTGCTGTCAGTCTTTAAAACGAGGCAAGGCTGGGTGTCGTTACTCACGCCTGTATTCCTAGCACTTTGGGAGGCTGAAGTGAGAGAATTAATTTAGGCCAGGGGTTTGAGACCAGCCTGGGCAATACAGCAAGACCCCGTTTCTACAAAACATAGAAAAATTAGCCAGCCTCGGTAGTGCACGCCTGTGGTCCCAGCTACTGGGGAAGCCGAGGCAGGGGGATTGCTTGAGCCTGGGAGTTGGAGGCTGCAGTGAGCTAGGCTGACGCCACTGCAGTCCAGCCAGGGCAACAGCAGTGGAGACGGTCTCAATAAACCAAACAAACAAAAATGTGGCGAGTACACAAGTTATGCAATGCTGTCAACCCAGGGTGTAAGTTCCTCTTGTCTCCCCTGACTGTCTGCCTACACTGAGCCTCAAATATATCCGTGAGAGGAGGTCAGAAAAAGTTCAGAGCACTTTCTGACCACCTCTCACTGGCAGTATGAGAGTTTGGGGCTCGGAGGATGGACAGATGTACCCGTCCCTTGGGGATTATTCCGCCTCCTAAAATGGGCCGTGGGGACCTGGTTTCCTCTGGTTGGACCAATCCCCCCAGTGCTGTTGAGGTGGTTGGAGTCAAGAAACGCTGCAAAGGCAATCACTGAGGCCCTTGTGGAACATCACTCTGGCAAATCCCCCCAGGGTCTGGTCCTCGTCCCTGCTACCCTAGAGCCTGGCCTCCACCCAGATGAGCAGCGAGGCTCAGACGTGACTGTAACTCTCAAGTGCTTTGTTTCAGGGGCTCTCCTTTCCGGGAAACTGAGTGCTGCGGCCCTCATCCTGTTTTCTGATTTCAGGTACCTGGACGCTGCCTGAGGAGGCCGGAAGCAGCTCCCGAACATGAACCTGGGCACCTCGTCCTGCGGCCAGCCTGGCCTTGAGTGTCCCGCCTGGCCCCTGTCTTTCTTTGTGTCCCCTCGCCAAACGTTCTGCTGCTGGCGTCACGCCATTTGCTTCTCCACTTTGGCACTATTATTGTATTTAATTTTTTTTTTTTTGAGAGAGAGGGGAGTGATTTTTTTAAAAGATATAATTCATATACTATAAATTTGAATTTTTAAATTCAGTGGTTTTTGGGGGGTTCACAAAGTTGTGTGACCCTCACCACTATCTTATTTCAGAACATTTCTATCATCCTAAAAACAAACCCCACACCTACTAGCAGCCACTCCCCATGTCCCCATGCCCTCCCCAGCCCCGAGAAACCACTGCTGTACTTTCTGTCTCTGTGGGTTTGCCTATTTCGGACTCTTCGTATGAATAGAATTATGAACTCTGTGGTCTGTTGTGTCTGCCTTCTTTCACTTTGGGTGTTTCCACCCAGGTTGTAGCTTGTGTACTTCATTCCTTTCTACGGCTGAACAATGTTCCATGGTACGGACAGACCACATTTTGTTTGTCCATCCATCAGTTGACAGACATTTGGGTTGTTTCTACCTTTTCGCCATTGTGAATAGTGCTGACATGAACATTTACGTGCAAGTTTTCTTGTGGACAAGTTTTTCTCAGTTTTCTTGGAGAGGAATTGCTGGCTCAGGTGGCAACTCAGTATTCACTTTACTGACATTCTGCATGGAATCATTCCTTGTCATTCGGAGTGTTGCAATGCCTTTACCTAGCAGGTGCCAGTAGCAGCCCTCACACACATACCAACAGGGACAACCCAAATCATCTCCAGATACTGCCAGGTGTGGGGCAAAATTGTCCCCGGTTGAGAACCACCTGTTTCATGGGGCGAGTTGGCTTATTAGAGAAAAGCCAAGTACACTCATGTGTCCTTCTAAACTTTCTCCCTACAAGTCCCCATGTGCTGAACTTTAATTTAAATGGACTGTCCTTCTCTCAGACCGGGCCCCCACTCTCATGCTCACAGCCACCCCCGTTTTCTGTCATTTCCTCCTTCCCCTATTTAGCCTGCCTTTACTAACTGTCTCTTAGGCGCCAGGTGCTGTCCTCACCCTGGGGAGGGGAAGTAAACAAGATAAGCTGTCCTCCTCCCCTCCTGCTTGTCGCCACCAACTAACAGCGGTTGGTGCCTCCACGCAGAGGGCTCGTGTGTTCTAGAAATTTACAATGAAGAACCAGTTAGGAGCCATCGAGTCTACCACCCTGTGTACACGCGGACGTCAGGAAGACAGGAGCAGAGAAACTGGAGAAGGGACCAGAGAGGGGGTCACAGCAGAACCAGGCCGGAATCCAGATGCCCTGGGCCCGCCAGATGCCGCTTTGCTTCCGGGCTGGGCGTGTCTGTCCTGAAAGGATCCTCTCCCCGGGCATTAGCAGGTGTCTTAGCAAATGCTGTGCAAACCCCAGGTCGTGTTTCACTTTTTTAGTTAAAAAAATTTTTATTTTGGAGCCCTAAAAGACTCAGAAGAGTTGCCCAGGAGAGGAAAGACTAGAAAATGCGGTAGCACCCCTCCTTGTTTTATTCTTGGAAGCTCTTGGTCTTTTCCTTGGTGTGGCATTTGATGGTTGTCACAATGGACCCAACCTGGTCAACTGGCCTTACGTACCCTCCTCCTGCCATCCTGAGCCTGCCGGGCTCCTCCTTGCCTTTGCGTGGTGCACGTGTCCCCCTCTGTCTGGCAGGCACCCCCCTCCTCCTGCACCTGGGAGGCTCCCACTCATGCTTCCTGCCCAGGTGAAACGCGCCACCCTCTAAAGCCTCCACTGATCGCCCTGGAATCAGGCGGCTGCTGCCTCTCGACAGCCACCTTCTTGTGCATTACACACCTGTGGCTCTTGTCCCTGGGATGGGGATGGCTTGTGGGTGTGAGCTCTTCCAGTGCAGGAATGATGCTTTGTCCCAGAGCCCAGCCCAGTGCCTGGCGCACAGTAGACGCTGGGTCCACCTGGCTCGGTGATGAGTCACTGTGTCACAGGGAACAGGACAGGCCCTTCCACCTAATCCCTCCAGTGCCAGGAGGCTGAGAGGGCTCAGGGCTGGGGCAGCCTTGGGATCCTCCCCAGCTCCTGCCACATCTGATGTACAAAAGGCAGCAAATCCTGACCCCACGTGGGGAGCAGCCCAGCACCATCCAATGGGAATATAACGGAAGCTGTGTGTAATGCTAGATTTTCTAATAGCCACATTTAAAAAGCCTCTAATAAGGCAAAATCGGCCAGGCGTGGTGGCTCACACCTGTAATCCTAGCACTCTGGGAGGCTGAGGCGGGCGGAGTGCTCGAGGTCAGGAGTTCGAAATCAGCCTGAGCAAGAACGAGACCCCATCTCTACTATAAATAGAAAGAAATTAGCCGGACAACTAAAAATATATAGAGAAAAAATTAGTCGGGCATGGTGGCGCATGCCTGTAGTCCCAGCTACTTGGGAGGCTGAGGCAGGAGGATCGCTTGAGCCCAGGAGTTTGAGGTTGCTGTGAGCTAGGCTGATGCCACGGCACTCACTCTAGCCTGGGCAGCAAAGAGAGACTCTGTCTCAAAAAAAAAAAAAAAAATTCACATAAAAAAATATTAAAACAAATAAATAAAAAGGTAAAATTAATTTTAGTTGTATATTTGGGTTAACCCGACACAGTCAAAATAATATCATTTCAATGATAATGGAGCCATTAAACAATTTTTTTAATAACAAGTCTTCAAACCCTAGCATGCATCAGCACTTAGAGCACATCACGATGAAGACTGGCCACGTTTCCTAGTGCTCAGGAGCCACACGTGGTTTGTGGCCAACACGTTGGGCTGGATATGCCTGTTCCCAATTCCTTCCATGGCTACCCCAGGTCTCCGCTGTGGTCTCTGTCATCCACGCCCTCCTCCCACCCCTCCGGCCGGGTCTTCATTTTGAGTATTAGCAGAGGCAATGGCGACAGAACACGCCCAGAGCCGGGCTGAAAGAGCGATGGCCGTGTGGCCGTGAGCTCCTTCTGTGATCACAGAATGCGGGCGCTTCCCAAGTGTGAGCCCCCGGTCACGGCAGTGCTCCCGGCTCACACCGTCACTCCTACCTCCCTCCTGCCTCTCGCCGGCCGCCTTCCTGCCCAGGGCCCTTGTTTTTCCTCTTTGTGGTCAGGACAATGTCCTAAAATAAGTCTTTAAAGTGGAGGTTCCGCCCCCCCTTCCCGCTTGGTGAGCGGGGTATGATTAGAGTTGGACTTCCCCTTCCCATACCGGCTCTGCAGGATCAATTTAATTGCTGTCCAGCTTATGTTTGGGACACTGATGTCATGTGAGGGGACACAGTGATGCTGGGGGTGTCTGTGTGCCAGATCGGAGAGATGCCACCGGCTCTCTGCCGCCCTGCTAACACAGTCTACCCGGGCTTTCTAGTGCCCGTTGACATAAAAGGCACAGGGTAGTACACCAGGACACAACAGGGACACGTCACCAAGGAGACGCCAGAAGGCGGCAGAACGTCCCCCTCTCCCTGCATAAGCCGTAGGTGGGTGGTAACATCCTGTGCCGCCTCTGGTGGCTCCCAACAAGCAGCTGCTCACGCCGAGTGAAGGGTGATGTCACCGAGACAGGCTCAACCGAGCGTCCCCGTAGAAGGGCCTAGATTCCACACCTACACACGGGGACCTCCTGACCAGGCCCGCACTGTGCCTGTTGAGACTTCTGCTGCTCCTGCGCCCAGCCCTGGGCCGGCAGCGCCCCGTCTTTGGCTGAGGCCACCCGAGGATGCCCCGGGGTTAGGACACAGCCTTGCTGGGGACAGGGGGAGCAGAGGCCGTTATCGGGGAGGGGCAGTGGTTCCCTGATGAATACAGATTTAGGAGGGCAGTTGGCAGGTAAGTAAAGTCTTAATGCTTTTTGCCTGGGTTTGTCCTGAGACCCTAGAAAGGGTGATGGCTTATGCAGGTGGGGAGCATGTGCCTTCTGTTTGCAGAAAGGAGGTTGCTGTCACCCGAGCAGAGTAGCCGAGGAGGGGAGAAGGGGGCCGTCCCACAGCTGCAGCCTGCAGAGGAACCCCAGTCTCAGGAAAGGGTGCAAGAGCAAGAGCTTGTTGTGGTCACGTGGACAGAGGCACAGGGACCCGGGAAGACACAGGGGGAGAGAGAACAGAGGGGCTCCCGCAAGGCTTCCGCAGTGGGCGTTTTGGTCACCCCCTCCCCGGCGTCCACTCCAAGATGGAGCCACCATCAGGCCTGGTGTCCACCCTTCCCCACGTGAGCCAGGGGAAGAGGGTCCCAGCTGCAAGGTGGTCCCAGTCGCCTTGTCTGTGACTAACTGCAGGGTGGTCACCTGCATCTGAGGCCGCCAAACAGAGATGTGCGGGGAGGGGCTCTGGAACCTTCCGGGGAAACCCAGGCCTGGTCTTCCTCCTCAGAAGCCCTCGGGTCTGGGTGTGAGCAGCGTCTGCCACCCACTTACCGGGAACCAGGAGGCGAACCAGCCACAGATGGAAGAAAGTATTGAGACAGTGACGCACAGACAACAGGAAGGAACTTGCCTCAGCCAACCCCCAGGACACCCCCGAGGACCGAACAAACCAACTAAAAGCCCCAAACGAGTAGTTAGCAGCGAAACAGGGGAGGAAGCTGTGGCCGCCCTGGGGTCAAATACCCTTCCAGAGAGGCTGGTGTTTGGGGATGAACTTGGGGGATCAACAGGCTTAGGCCATTCAAAGTGGGGAGCAGGATCAGAGACACCCCTCAGGCCAGAATAAGTATTCTTATTCTTAAATATTCTACCTCCTCAGTAAAATGATAGACTAGAAACTACCTACTTGTGAGCAAAGGCAAGTGGCTTTTAAAAAAATAATGACTAAAAACTAGATACCCACATGCAAAAGAACGAAGCTGCACTTTTACCTAAGGCCATATACAAATTAACTCAAATGGATTAAAGATCTAAATGTGAGACTATAAAACCATAAAACCTTAGAAGAAAACAGAAGGCAAAAGCTTCACAACGCTGGACTTGGCAATGATTTCTTGGATATGACACCAAAGACACAGTTAACAGCCACAAAATAGACAAATGGGACTTCATGAAAATTTGAAAAAATTTGTACGCCAAGAGACAGTATTGGCAGAATACAAAAGCAAATCACAGAATTTGCAAATCATATAGCTGATGAGGAATTGTTTCCAGAATATGCAGAAAACTTCTAAAACTCAACAAGAAAAATTCCAAACAGCCTGATTAAAAAATGGTCAAAGGACTGTACTGGACAGTTCTTCGAAGAAAATGTCCAAACGGCCAATAAATACATAAAAGATGCTCAGCATCACTGCTTACTAGGGAAACATGAATTAAAGCCACAATGGGCGATCGCATCCCACTTGTTAGGACAGCTGGCGTAAAAAACAACGACGACCGAAAACAACAAATGCTGGCGAGCATGTGGAGAAATTGCAACCCGTGGGCACTGTTGGTGGGAGCATGAAATGGCTCTGCGCTGTCCCAGCTAGGTAAGGGCACGGGCCTTCTGCTCAGGGCACCCAGTTGAAACACATCTGCTGGGAAGTGCAGTCCCAGCTCCGGTGGCTCATTGATTGGTTTCCGTCCAGAAACACGTCTGGTGGGTGCAAGGCTGTGTGTGGCGGGGTCGGTGTTCGGGACATACAGACAGACAGGCCTACGCTGCTGCAGTGGATTCTCTTGAATGGAGCTGTAACAGCCCAACCACACTATTTCCAAAGAGGACAGGGAATTCATAGAATATTAACAGTAAGGAACAGCAGGAAAAGCACTGGCAACATGTTGACAATCGCCAGCGGCCCCTCAGCCCTTTTGAGCCCAGCTGGCAAAGCCGCCAGGCTCCTGCCATCCCTCCCGCAGAACCGGGGTGTCCTCCGGAGTCTGGCCGGCCCTCCAGGAGGCTGGATCCAGGGGAGCATTCGTGGAGGCAGGGCATCTGCAGCCGGTGGCCTGTGGGCCTTGGCCCCCAACGCAGTGACTCAAAGAGTCTCAGCCTGGCTTACACTCTGTCCTCTCTGGGCACTATGGAATTCTCGGGGCCACCAACGGCCAGAACGCGCAACTAAGTTCACAGTCCGAGAAAGCTTCTCTTTGGCTGCAGGGCAACAAGAGGGGACTGCAGAGTCCCCATGGGGAGGGTAGGAGACCGTTCGAGGGGCCGGGGGACCCCCTCTCCTGTACCCCTGCTGAGAATCAGGGCCCTCCCACAGGGCAAAGGGCAGTGGACACATCCTCACGGGCGTTCAAAGGGCAACACTCCAGACGTGCGTGTGTGCGTGTGCGGGCGGGGGCGGGGTGGGAGAGCGTCTCACACGGGGCTGTTTCTCCCCACAAGAAGTGCCGACCCTTTTGGTGAGGACCCCTGACCCACACGGCATGAAGTGACCTTATTTATTCAAGGGTGTCGTTGCCGTGAGTGAGGCGTTTGAAAGAGACGACAGTATTTCCCTCGAACAGTTTTCATTATTAACGTTATTTAAATAACATCACTTCCCTGAGACAGTTTTCATGCCCGCCATTCCCCCATCTTGAGGTAGCTCTTGAGGGGCAGCGAGGTCTTGGGGGGGGGCCCCAAGCAGCTGTGTTGAGGACGCTCCCGAGCCACGGCCCCAGGACGCCCCGGCCCCTGTTGTGGGGCAGGGAGGCTCCGGTCCCTCCTCATCCCTGCAGACTCAGAGCCGTGTCCCCCTGGGCAGAGGGGACGTCCTGCCTCTCATGCCCCAGAACCAGGAATTCACCACAGAATCGCCCTCCTGGAGTTGGGGGGCCATCAGTCAGGATTCGCGTGAACAGGAGCCACCAAAACCCAACTCGACTAGCTTAAGAAAAAAGATTTCTAAAAAACACATATCCGGCGCTCAGGCAAGGATGGTGCTGAGCTGGTCTCAGGAACGACGGAAACGAAGGGCTGGGTGGGTGTCCCTCTCTGTCTCTCTCTGTGCTTCGGTCCCAGGCTCTGTGCCCAAGTTATACCAGCAGGGGGGACACCACGGTTTGGACTCCACCCCAACAGTTCCTAACCCAGGGAACAAGGTGCTGGCACCCCAGGAGGCGATGACGACTCAGAGGGGCCCGAGCTGTGTCCCTGAGCCGGGCAAAGCAGGGAGGTGCCCCAGCCCCCAGGACCAGGGTAGGGCTCCAGGGCCGGGCCTCAGTCACTGCATCCTGAGGACTCGGAGATGTTTCTTCCACAGCCGAGGCCTCCTCTGGAAACGGGGTCCAGGGTGGGAAGGCTCTGCTGATCATTCCGTCTAAGGAGCCGTGTCTTTGGCCGGAAGTTCAGAGGACAAGTTGGTGTAGATCGGTTTCCTGTGGCTCCTCAGGGACCCTCTGAGACCCTTTCAGCCAGAGGATAGCACCAACCAGGATGAGCAAGATGGGCACCTTCACAAAGGCCAGGAGCACATAGTGGGTCCTGTGACAGGTGACACTGCAGTCAGAGCCCCGGTCCCAATCTCCATCCCCTGACACTGAGGGCCACCAGCCAGCTCAGCAAAGCTTGTGACCCCAGTCCTGGCAGCCCCACTCTGGAGACCCCCACGAGCCCCTTCATTGTTTGACTACTACCGTGTTTCCCCGAAAATAAGACCTATCCATAAAATAAGCCCTAGCAGGATTTCTAAGCATTTGTGGCAATAGAAGCCCTACCCCAAAACTAAGACCTAGTGATGGGCATGGCTACGCAGCATATCTGCACAACCCATAAATTTCATCGTGGAGCAGTAAAGAAGATGAGCAGCCCTTCTCATCTGCCCCATGAGAACTCTACGGCTCAACATGAGAGATTGGGGCCAATGGTTCTAAAGGAAATAGAATCGCAAGAAATTCAGGATGGAATTCAGAGTTTGGAGAGATATGATGATGTTCCAGAAGAAGACGACTTAACTATATTTGAATAAATGTAGATTGTTGTACCATACTTAAAAAAAAAATAACACATCCCCTGAAAATAAGCCCTAGGGTGTCTTCTTGAGGAAAAATAAACATAAGATCCTGTCTTATTTTCGGGGAAACATGGTACGAGGGCCCCTCCTACAGTGACCTCAGCTGTTTGCACTGGCCTGTTGTCTCTTTTCTAATTTCACATTCTGGGACTCCACTTAGCCCAAAGCACATCTCAGCCCATAGAAGTCCCTGGAGGTCACCAAATACAGGCTGTGTTTTTCTGCCTCTGTTCCTGCTAGTGTCAGCCCCAGGTTGGTAAATCACTCTCCCTGTGTTGTATCTCTTGATTTCTTGCACATCAAGAGATTGCAATGTGGAGATTGGGATCTTATCTCCCCTTGGCAGCCATAAGGCCGCCAGTTCTTTTTTGTTGACCACTTAGATGGGTAGGTGGTGCTCATAGAGAAGAGTTCTGCAGAGCGGTTTTCTGGTGAGCGCTAGAATGGGAAGATGGTGGGTATAGAGTAATGGGTGCAGAAGTGAGACAGAGGGTGAGCTTGGGGCCTTAATTCTGGCTATAAAAGGCACTATCATACAGTGACAGACACAGAAGGAACTCCCAGGTTTTGATTCCCTATAGGAGGGGGCCCAGCTAGGGGCAGGAGAAAGGACCACATCATTCACCTCTTGGAGGAGTCGGAGGACTCCCCCATATTGCTGTTGGCAGGTGGCCTGGCAAACGGTTTGGAAGATGAGCTTGCTGAGGAGGAAGCCGTTCCCACTAAACACAAGCAAAGTTGGTTGCAGGTTATTAGCACCGCTGGGAGTTGGTGCATGACTTACAAGTCACACCCACCCTGCCAGTCCTCACCAGGAGACCTTTATACCCCTGGAGCAGGAAGCTTCCCTCGGGCTTCCATTGGGTCTTCTGAGTCACAACACACAGTCCTTTATTCCATCATTTTCAGGGGGTGGCAAGAAGACATAAAAATTAAGTAGGAGCAAGCACTTTAGTTATTCTGGGGGTGAGAGAGAAATCTTTTCATATTCTCTTTCCACTTACCTTTGTAAGTGGTTGGGGGAAAAAAATCTCTGTTCCTTTCCACTTGAGTAGTGTCTGAGCATGGCTCAAGGACAGAAGTTTCCAGAAATGGGGCATCTATTTACTAGGGAGGTAAGGGAGGAGGAGACTCCAGAAGGCTGATGACTAAGAGGGCACATTCTGGTTAAACAGTGAACAATGACGGTGAGGGACCAAACGTTCTGAGGAACTGTGTAGGCGATCTGTCGTGGGCAGTCTGGTCACGGGTTCCTGAGACCAGCCTGGCACGGGATCTGTGACCTGCCAGCGAACTTTCATGTCAGTCCTCAGTGTGACAGATCTTTTCTCAGGTCCCAGGCTTGGGTCACACTAGACAGCTCTGGCCTGATGCCCCCACCCAAGACCCCCAAATGTCTTTGTCCCTAAAGCCCCACACTGGCCACGGTTTCAGCCTCTCTCTCCCTTGCCTGTGAGCGCTAATCCCTTCCCTGTCCCCACAGACCCGGGCTTCCCTGACGTGGCAGCCCTGGGGAACCCTTGCCTGGAAGACACTTTCTGGGCTCCACTCGGTTCAGTGGCAGCCCCTGTGTCCCTCTCTGGTCCCACCCAACGGTACTTGTGCTAAAGCTGGCACATCATATCCCGACACACCTGCACGGATGAAGGGCAGGGGAGGGACTGGGCACTCGTGTGTGGGTAGAAGCAGAGAGGGGCCCCGCAACAGCAGCAGGAAGACCCCGGCGACCCTCATGGGGTCCAAGGCACAGAGGAGATGTCAGGGCATCCAGAGAGGTCCCCAAAGCTGACCTAGTGCCTGAAGCCTTCCTTTCTTTGTGAAGAGTCCACTGTCAACTGTGCACCTCCCTGGCTCTTTCTCCTCCCTCGCTCACTTTTTGGCAGCCAGAGAAGGTAGAGGAGGGGTGGCTGGGGACCCAGAGAGGAGAGGCTCTGTAAAATGCCCAGAGCCACTCTGGGTTGGCCAAGTTCCTGGGACTCAATGCTGGAACCCTCCAGGCTACCCCAGGTCCTCCCAGTCCCACCTAATGACAGGACCAGAAGACCGACCACTTCCTGGAGTGACACCCTGCAGGGGTCTGAGGCTCACCCTGGGCTCTGATGAGAGACCACGAGGCTGTCCAGCCTCCAGAGAGCACGGCTGGGCCACGGGCCACCAAGGCCAAGTCCCACACCCCCACCCCAGCTCAAGCCCCCTCCCCATCCGTCAGTCCGTCTGTCTTATAAGCTCTCTCAGTCACTTCTCTTCGGCCCTCAGGGAGGAGAGGGTTAGAGCACTGGCTTGTTCAGTCCTGAGCTCCAGAGCCTCCTGGTATAGATGAGGAAGTTCTTACCTGACTCGACGATCACTTTAACTTGGGTCCCAAGGTCGGTTCCGACTTTCCGGATCCCACACCAGTAAGTGTCTGCGTCGTCTGGCCTGAGCCCCTCCATGGTCACGGTGAACGAGAGGTCTCTCCAACTGTCCCTGATGGACACGCGGCCACTCTTCTCCTCTTGCTGTGACCCTTGGGTTTTAACGAGGACCTTGCACGAATTCCATTTCGCCCCTCGACACCACCACTTGCTGTAGGTCTCCCATCCTTGGTTATAACGACACTGCACAGTCACCAAGCCCCGCTCTGGGCCCCTCACGAACTCTGGACCTTGGATGGAGAGACAGCCTGGAAAACAGAACCCCAAGGTAGAGCTCCTGCCACCCCGCACCAGGGTCCAGGACCTCGCCAGCCAGCCCTGACACACCTGACCCCTCCGTCCGCCTCCCCCTCAGCCAGGCCCCACGTCAGTGTCCTCAGTGGTGACGACATCAGGGCCTCTTTGGTCCTCTTCTGCCCCGGCCTGCTCATAACACACGACACCCTGGTTTCTGTCACCCTCTTTCCTTGTCCTCCCAACGCTCTTCTCCTCTGATCTCCTGCTTCTCTGACTACTCTGTCTCTTCCTTTCTCTTTAACTCTTGGTGTAACCAGTGCTGTGCTGGTAGATATTTACAACCAGCTCCCTTGGCGGGGGGGGGGGGGGGGGGGGGGGGGGGGGGGGGGATNCGGGGGGGGGGGGGGGGGGGGGGGCAGGAGGGCGGGGGGGAATCTCTGGTTTGTAACATCTGCTCATTCCTGTAGTGTAAGTACTCCCAGCACGGCTGATGTCAGGCTACCATGTGATGTCACGGGACACAGGGCTGGGAAGAGGTGTCCCACACCAGCTCTGTGAGCCGGTAGGAGCCGGCTGCAGCATGGCTCAGGGGTAAGCTGGAGTTCTCCCTCCAGCCTCCAGGAAAGGATGTTCTCCATGACTGCCTGTGTCCCGGTGATTCCCAAACCCACGTTTGTAGCTCAGATTCTGCCCTGAGCTAGCCCACCATTTACAAAGACACGCCGGCTATCTCTCCCCCAAATTCAGTCCGAATGGACCTGGATACACTGCCTCCCCCACCCTGGACCTGCTCAGCTTCAGGACTTTCTCTCTAGCGGGGCCTCCACATGGACAGACTGACAGAGGCCGGATCAGAGAGGAATAGGTTAGAGGTGAGCACAGGTACCATGGATGTCCTGTGGTCCTGTTGGTGACTCCAGTGGGGCTGACTATGTCAAGATACACTCTTTCCCCGGCAATGACCCCTTGTTCCTTGATCACGTGGAAGCCTCTCTTGACCCACTCTTGGTCCCAGAGCCCCAGGCCCAGGCCAGGGGACTCTGCAGGGCATAGACACTCCGCAGGTGCCACCTCCTCACCCCTTAGACCTGCTCCCTGGAACTATTTTAGTTTATTTGTGGGTGGCAGATGAATCCATCCCCATAGATGTTGGAGAATCCAAGAATATGTCCCCTTACATGGCAGAAGGGACTTTGAAAATGTGATTAAGGATCCTGAGACACGGAGATTATCCGGGACCATCCCGTCCCCATGGGTCTAATGAGTGATAGAGGTGGAAGGAGGGTTAGAGCGGAAGATGCTCTGCTGCTGGCTATGCAGAGGGGTGGCGTCTAGAAGCTGGAAAGGGCAAGGAGGCAGCTTCTCCCCGAGAGCCTCTAGAAGGGACGCAGCCCTGTCGACACCTGGATTTTAGCTAGTGAGACCATGTCCCACTTCAGATCTTCAGACAGTAAGATGATGACCTTGTGTTGTTCTAAGCCACAGAGTTGGTGGCGATGTGTTGTAGCAGCAGTGGGAAATTCACACTTGATCATCAGAACCAACTCTATGCTCTTCAAACAGAAGCACTGTGGAGCCTCGCTGGAGAGCCTGGCGTCTTGCTCGAGCCTGTCCCACCCCCTCACCCCCAACGGCTGATCAGCAGCCAACTGCGTCAGCTCTGCCTCGGCAATGCTCCTCGGCAATTACTTTCTTCTTCTACTCTCTGCAGTCGCAGGCCGTGAGGACAGCATGACAGTGGAGAGAGCATGACCTTTGGAAACATCTATCTACCCCGGACTCGTTGGGAAACCCTGCATGAGTTGCTTAACCTCGAGGAGTCTTGCTTCCTTATTTGCAAAACAGCCACGCGAGACTCTCTACTCGCAGATAGTGATGCGACTTGGATGCGGGTCCAATACCTGACGTTTGGGGGTCGCTGCGTTGGTGACAGCCTGTCAACAGGCCAGGACCCTGTCTGGTGCCTAGACCATGGCAGTGGCATCCGGGGAGGTTTCTCCTGCCTGGCAGCGTCCTCACCGGCTGTCCTCACCATGCCACTGCCTCAGCTGCACTCGCTGCGAGCTCCTCAAAATCTCCCAGGACGTCCCCTGCAGCCCCGCCCCACTGCCTTTAGAACAGGGGTCCTCAAACTTTTTAAACAGGGGGCCAGTTCACTGTCCCTCAGACCGTTGGAGAATGCGGCGCACATTCCACACACGTGCACTGTGGGCCCGGGACGAGTCGGCTGCTAAGCAGCAGGACAGGCAGCGGTGGCAAAAACATAGGGGCTGGATAAATGTCCTTAGCGGGCCTCAGTTTGAGGACGCCTGCTTTAGAACGATGTGAAATGCTTTCGTTTGGCATTCAAGCCTCTTTACAATCTGGATCCAATGTCCCTGTCCAGCGCTGCTCGCTGTATCTCCCTCCAGATTACAACCCGCCCCCACCTTTTTCTTCCCCTCACGCTGGCGTGCCCTCCCAGGCTGGTGTGCTGCTTTCTCCAATGCCTGCCCTTCTACTGGTCACCTCCGCACCTCCTGCAAGGCTCGGGCCTCTTTGCAAAGTCATATTCCCGTCCCCGCCCGAGCAGCTCCCTTCCGCCGCACTGGTGTTTTATTCCTGTCTCTCTTCTTCTTCCTCCCTTGCTGGGGCGCTCACTCCGGAAGGGCAGAGATTTTGCGTTCATATTTTTTTTCCTCTCTCTCTTCCCCATTCCCAGCCCCAGTGTCTTGCTCAGTGTCCGGCTCATGGTAGGTGCAAATAAATTTAGTGGCTGTTTTTGAAAAGAAGCTGGTCATCATGATCTTGAACATAGTCATTCAACTCTAGGACTAGCCATAATTTCCACACCAATGGACAACAAAGTATAAGGATGTTAATGGCAGCACTAATGTAATAGTAAACATTGGAAACAAACTCAAATGTCATCATTGAGGGGTTGGGCTAATAAATTATGGCCCATCCACAACATTATCTTTTTTTTTTTTTTTTTTTTTTGAGGCAGGGTCTTGCTCTGTCACCCAGGCTGGAGCCCAGTGGAGTGATCATAGTTCACTGTAACCTGGAACTCCTGGGCTCAAGGGATCCTCCTTCCTCAGCCTCCTGAGTAGCTGGGATTATAGGTGCGTACCAGTACACCCAGCTAATTTTTTTTTTAATTTTTCTTTTTAGAGATGGGATCTTGCTATGTTGCCCAGGCTGGTCTGGAAATCCTGACCTCAAGTGATCCTCCCAACTCAGCTTTCCAAAGTGTTGGGATTTACAGGTGTGAGCCGCTGTGCCTGGCCCATAATATGGTTAAAAAGCAAAAGTCAAATCATCAGACAATGGTAGGGAAAGATGTTCAAGGTATGTTATTACTAGGTTTGAAAAAAATTGCCTATAAGAGTGTATGATTCCACCTCTGTAGTTTTCCTATAGCATGTGTGTAGGAAACAATCTGAAATTGTGTCTTCTAAACTCTTAACAGTGGCTAGCACCGACACTGGGTGTTTGGGGTGGGGGGAATTTCTCTTTCTAAATCATATACTTCCGTTGTGTTAAAATGCTCACAATGTCATTAACTGATAAAACAACAAGGAAAAATTTTAAGAATTAAGAAAAGGATCAATTAGGAGAAGGATCACCAAAAGACAGCGACGACTGGACATTAAAATCAAATACAGAAGTAAGCAGAGAGGGTGATTTTCTTTCGTAAAAGAAGAGCAATGCAACTGCAGTAGAAAGCAGGGGGTCAATGCACAGTGCACTTTTCAGCAATCTCGAACGGCAGAAAAGCAGCACTGCTGCAGCTGCGTCAGCCCCAGGGGCAGCAACTTGACCTGACTGAGAATGGGAACGGGCGCATTTAAAAGATATGTGTGTATGGGGGGGGGGGTTATAAACACAGATTATGATGCACGGGACTATTAACTAGGCCTGTGTGTGTTTGCAAGGGTTGGTCTGAGGGCAGATGGATGACAGGACAGCCGTCAGCTCAGAGCAGAACCCTGGGGAAGGGGGCTGAAGGGTTTTAAAAGCGTCGGGCTGCGTACATGTCAGTGTTTTGATTTTGTGAGCCCCAGATGGAAACTTTCTCTTCTGTGTCAATCCTCCAGGACCCAGTTTGCCAACTGTCCTTGCGTGAACAAAATCCTTGTGTGAATATCTTGTCTCAAAATGCAGAGATTGGCCGGGGGGCCCCCATCTGGGCCGGCAGAAAGTGCGGCGAAGGACAGCGCTCAGAGCAGAGAAGCCCGGGGGCGGGGGGTGCCAACCCTCACGGTGGTGCAGAAACGCAGCGAGAGGCCCTGGGATTCCCGCTGGCCGTGGGGTGGGATTGGAGCCCAGCTCATCTCGCAGCTGTGGGGTGGGCGTCCCTGCAGACCTTGGGTGGGGGTGGGAATAGCAATAGTAATAGCAATGCCAGCCCAGCCTCTGCGGAGTAACTTCCCAGATACAGATCTGCGCTTCTGGCCGTCCTTGCATCACGTTCCTGGTTGAGACAACCTGGGTTTGTTCTCTGACTTGCAAACGCTCACAGAGCGCCCGCTCTGTGCCAGCCCCCGCCCCAGGTGCTGGGCCCTGCCTTCATCTTGGGGCATCGCGGGGGTCACATAACCAATCAGATAAGAGAAGATCCTCCCGGAAATTGGATCATTCTGACCTTACCCCATCCATTTTCTCCGCTCTCATTTCACAGAAATGACCTCGGAGTGGCGAACGGCGACCTGTCGGCGAGAATGTGGCAGGGCGGCTTTGCTTTCATGTCTGACTCACTCGCCTGCTTACGTATAAGGCTCAGTGGGGCCGGGCGCAGTGGCTCACGCCTGTAATCTTAGCACTCTGGGAGGCCGAGGCAGGCAGATCGCTCAAGGTCAGGAGTTCGAGACCAGCCTGAGCAAGAGCCAGACCCCGTCTCTGCTATAAATAGAAAGAAATTAATTGGCCAACTAATATATATAGAAAAAATTAGCCGGGCATGGTGGCACATGCCTGTAGTCCCAGCTACTCGGGAGGCTGAGGCAGCAGGATTGCTTGAGCCCAGGAGTTTGAAGTTGCTGTGAGCTAGGCTGACACCACGGCACTCACTCTAGCCTGGGCAACAAAGCGAGACTCTGTCTCAAAAAAAAAAAAACAAAAAAACTCAGTGGGACAAGGAGGGCCTTTCTGCCCTGTCTCTGCAGGACCCTTCCCCCCCGTCCCCCCCAGCTAGCCACAGCGCAGCCATGGTGGGTCTCACCTGGGGGAGGAGAGTGTTTGTGTGGCTATGTGCAAGTGCTGATAAGTGTGCGTGTCACTTTATGTCACCATGTGTGTGTGCGTCTGTGTGTACATAAGCCTGAGTGTGACTCTGGGACCCTGAGCAGGAGTGTGAATGTGTACGAGTGCGAGTGTGAGACAACGGAGAGGTGTGTGCGGGTGTGGCTGCACTTTGACTCCTGTGTGCGAGTGTGTTGTGTGTGCATGTGACAACGTGTCAGCCCAGGCCTAGTTTGCCCGCCCCTTCTCCTCGCCCTCCCGGTGGGCTGCAGGTAGGGGCTAAGAGAGGGAGCAGCTGGGGTCTCTCAACTCAAATGCAAACGCGGAGCCCGGAGGAGGCAGATGCTCCCAATCGCTGTCCCCTGTGGATTCCGGGCCACGTGGAGCCCTGCTTAATTCGTGGGGCTGCTGCTGTCACAGGTGGTCTACCAGTGTCATCACTGGGCTTCCTCCTCATCATCATCAAATCACCCACGGCAGCAGTAGCCCAATCCTTATTCACTCTGTCCAATCTGAATAGCAGAGTTCCAGGTCTTAGGACAATCAAGGGCTCACCTGAACCACAGCCTCCCGCCCCCCGCCTGGAGCTCGGGTCTCAGAACTGGCCGTGCTCTTTCCTGCCGGCCCTGTGTGGACTGGTCTGTCTGTGCCACATGGTCAGTCCCCAGGCTCCAAGAGGACTGTGTAACCCACACATACTGCCCACACTGCGTGACATTCCGGACTGTCCCATAATGTCCTCAGAAGTTTGCCACGGAGGAGAAGATACTCTAGCTCTTCTCATCTCCCACCTGGGCACTTGGGCAGTTTTCCCTTCAAAAGCCTCAGTTCCCGGGCATAGTATCCAAGGCCCTTTGTAATCCTGTCTTTTGCGTGTCCAACCTCATGTCTGACCCGTCCCCCCGAGGCATCCTGCACACAGAGAGCATCCCCTGCACGAACGCACCATCCTTCCCACGCCTCCGTCCCTCTGCACATCCCTCTCCCTGCAGTGCTCTTCTCTCTGCTCACTTCAGGGACTGGGCCCTCCTGCAAGGCACACAGCCTGGACGCTTTCTCTAGCTCCCCCAGCCACTGCCCAGCGGCCTCTGTGCACCCTGCCGTCAGGGCTTCACTGCGTCCCACCACTGGCTGTCGTTTGCATGTATGTTTCACCCACCAAGTCGTGCGGGGTGTTCTTCCCTGGTGAGCTCTACTTCTCTTTTCCCTATGTGTCCTCAGGGTCTGATGCCCGCCTGGCACGACACATGTCCCCAGTGCACTTTTGCTAAGGGACTAAACAAAGCTGTCTCTCATTGCTCTGGACGTGGCAGCTCCCCTGGGACCTGGGACACACGCCCTCTGCCTCCTGCCCCGCCCCTGCAGTACCAAGCCCCACTCACCTGAGAGGCCGAGAAGGAGCAGAGCCGGGGGCAGCCACATGGCCCTGCTGCCCCCACCAGCCCCTCTCCCCCTGCCCTGCAGCCGGCGACCAAAGCGGATTCCAGCTGGACTCTCGAAGTTCTGCCTGAGCCCAGGCTGGCTTTGAAATTCTTACTCACTCACTTCCTTTTATAGAGTGGCTATTTCCTGCTTTTAATTATTCAGCAAAAGAGGTGGCATTTTTTGGCAGGGCTGAGTCACAGGGCTTGCCCATCCTCAAGAGGTAGGCAGCAGGAGGCAAGTGGACTGCAGGATCAAGAGGAGCAGGGGACACCTGTCTGCAGAAGGGCTGGGTGGGGTCATCTGGCCTATCAGGCCTTTGGTCCCAGGGTCCACACTCTGGTTGCCAACTCCAGAAATGTTCTTCGCCACGGTGATGGGTCCCGGCCTCAGGGAAGCCTCAACTCAGATGTCATGTGGGCCACGCTCGGCAGACCTGGCTGTGCATTTGTTCGGGTGTTAGACCCAAGTGCGCAGAAGTGCAGACTGTGGGGTCAGATAGACCTGGGCTGTAACCCCACAAGCACCACGTACAAGCTGTGTGACTATGGCCAACTCACTTAACCTCTTTGAGCCTCTCAGGCTCTCTGAGCCTCAGTTTTTGCATCTATCAATTGGGCTAATAATGATTATTGTGAGAATTAAATGAGACAACATGTGTGAAGTTCTGAGAGCAGGATCCTAGGATAAAGTAAGTACCTATGTTATTATCAGTCCTCCCTGCAAAACTTAAGCCACTCGATGAAGAGATAAAATAAGCCCAGGGCAGGGGGGCTGAGAGAAGGCTGGGGGCCTGGGTTTCCTTACTAGTAATAAGACAAATTCTAACTTCCACCTGACATAGTTTAATTAGCTTCCTTATTTATATCCCAATAGCTTAAACTCTTGGAAAATGATTTTGGAAAGCAGGTGAGGGTATTTCTTTCCAAATCTCCAGGCTCTGGAGAGGAGGAGCTCTCCCTGGAAGTCCTGTGGTCAGGGTGGCTCAGGACGCTAACAAAGGACTTGCAAAGAATTTCTACAAATCAATCAGAAAAACATACACAAACATCAGAAAGTAGACAAAATAGTAGAACAGGTATTTTGCAAAAGAGGAAATCCAAATGACCAACAAACACATGAAAAAGGGTTTAATATCATTAGTAATCAGAGAAATGAAAACGATGAGATGCCATTTCCTACTCATTCACTTGGAGAAGTTTAGAAAGTCTGATGAGATTCACAGCAGTGGGACCGCTGGTGGGAGTGGAAATTGGAACACAATTTGGAATCGCCTAGCTGGTTTCGCACACGTGGTAGTGATTTGTCACCTAGAACTATGCTCTAGGAGAAACTTTCCGACAGATATACTAGGATTTACGTTCGAGAATGTTCATAACAATATTGGAAGTAATAGCAGCAAAAAAAAAAAAAGAAGAAGAAGAAGAGAAGAAGGGGGAGAGAGAAGAACACACACAAAATACAAAAAGAAGAAAGGAAGAAAGAAAAGAAAGCAACCTGAAGTTCATCCACAGAAGAAGGGGTGTATGAGTCATGCTGTGTCCATACAACGGAACACAGCGCAATACAAATAAATGACACAGCGCATCAGCACCTCAACACGGACAAATCTCAGAAATAAAATGTTGCGTGATAAAACCACATTACTTAGAAATAAAAAAATGTATAATACCGTTTTTTATAAAGTTAAAAAATAAGCGAAGCTAAACAACATATCCTTTGGAAATCCCTTAAAGCCAGGAGATGGTGAACATAAAATTGCAGATGTGGCCCCCCGCAGAGGAGGCTCGAGAAAAGGCACCTAGATCGGGAAGGGGTGTGGGGCTCCTACCTGCTCGTGATGTTCTATGACTTCAGCTGGACAGTGGACACACAAGTGTTGAAGGGTCTTCTCGCTTTAAAGCCCATGCTGGCCAGGAACTGTGGTTCATGCCTGTGATCCCAGCGCTTTGGGAGGCTGAAGCAAGAGGATTGCTCGAGGCCCGGAGTTTGAGACCAGCCTGGGCAACATAGCAAGACCCACCCCCTCCCCGACCATTGCTACAAAAAAAATGTTAAAAATTAGCCGGGCGCAGTCGCTTACACCTGCAGTCCCAGCTACTCAGGAGGATCATCCACGCTTAGGAGTTTGAGGCTGCGGCGACGATCACGCCACTGCACTCTAGCCTGGGCGGCAGAGCGAGAACTCTGCCTTAGAATTTTTTTTTAATTAAAAATAAATAAAGTGCATGTGTTCTTTTGTGTGTATGCTACACCACCAGAAAAAAAGTCTCCAAAAGGTTTACAGAGTGTTCTGATAAAAGCATGGATTTATTGGTCAGAAGGTCATTCCCATAAACAAGAGCGGGTGTGTGGCTTGGCAGGGCATCGACGGGCATCGAGGCTACTGGGCCTCATCATCAGGCCGGCGCTGCCTGGCCCGGAGGCTTCCCCAGGGCCTGCCCACCCACAGGACGGCACCCAGCGCACCCATGAGCAGGGGCAGCTTCAGGAGCACCGGGAGCAGGAAGTGGGCTCTGTCCAGCAGGCACCTGTGGGGACACAGTGACAGACAGTGACTCACCTCCCGGGGGGGGGGGGCCTGGTGCCCTTCACTTTCCCCTGTCCCTTGTGCTCCAGTCCTGTGGCCACGACAAGCCACATAAAGACCAAGCTGCCCCGCAGAGAAGAACACTGCCCCCTGGTGGTCATACTGAGAATAGCCCTGAGACATCAGTGGGGGGGCGGGGCCGTGCAGGTGATGTGTTCCACCTGGGCGCCCGGTGGAACCTGAATCCGGAAGAATTTCTATCAAAGCCCTCCATATTTAGGGGCACCTCCTTCCAAGATGCAAGAATCAACAAGGTGGATATTTGGTTAACGCCTGCTCCTCCATAGACAGTCTTCCCTGTAAGGACAGGGCCTGCTGTTGTCCTGTTCACAGAGTAACTAGCACCTTCCCGAACCTGCATGGCATCAGCCTGCAAAAGCCACAACTGTTGAAGGAATGAAGGAATGCATGACCCAGCTGGGGTCTCACTCCTCAGAGGACTGGGTTCATCAACACAGGGTGACACTTCTGACCAGGGCTGGGGAGGGAGGCAGGGGAGAGGGGACCCCCGGACCCCCAGAGCATCTGCACTCACTCTTCCTTCCGCCTGGACCCCTCCTCCTCCCCATCCTGTGCCCAGCCCCCACCCTGCAGGTCTGCACTCGCCTGTCCTATAACTCACGAGGCCTCCCCTGATCTTTGGGGACAAACAGCAACCCCAAAGCCCTGCCACGCACACTGTCCCCAAACCTGAGTGACAAATACTCCTTCCCAGGTTTTGTCACAATGTGCTGTCCTTATGTCTGGACTCTTGTGCTGACTTGTTCCCTGTGTGAATCCACGCAGCAGAACCCAATTCCGTCAGAGCCAGACGGTGCCTGTGTGCTTTTTGCTGCTGTGACACAATCCCGAGAAAAGTGTCTGGCACTCAGTGGGACCTTCACATTAGGGGTGGGAGTGGTGACCAAAGGAGGGACCGGAATCAAGGAGACGCGACCACCCCACCTCGCCCCAACCAGAGGAGAGGCCACGCGAGGGGCGCAGCCCTGTACTCAAGCGCCTTACCGAGGGTGTGGGCTGGGATCGGGGCTGTCCTGCCCGGAGGAGCTGGGCCGGGTGCCTGCTGGCAGGAACGTGGGAGGACCCACCGTGCCGGTGACGCTCTCGGGGCTGGGGGCTGCGGTCGGGGCTGTGGAGGAGCACAGTCAGGCCCGGCGACCTCACCAGGGTCTCTCACTCGCCAGCACCTGGCTGGCTCTGCCTCCCACAGACGAGGTCACTCGGGGCATGTCGGACAGATGTCCTGGGTGCCACATGCCCCATGGCCATTCCGGGGCCTGACCAGGGCCCTGGGCCCCTCCCTGGCCCCATCCCCAGGTACTCAGTAGCCAGGTGGGCACTTTCAGACATGAGAGTCACCCTGCCCACTGGGGATGTGAGAGTCGGAGGGAGGGGTGCGGGGTTCCCGTCCCCACCCAGGCAGGGACAGGGTGTCCCTTGCTCTGTAGGGTTGACCCAGAGTGACTAGGGACCCAGGCCCTGGACACGGCAGGGGTTGGAGTAAGGCTGCACGTGGGAACGAGGACGGTCACTGGTGTCTTCCCCGAAGGAGGGGACCCGTGTGCACTCAGCCCTCTTAGCCCCCACATGTCAGCCGGGCCATGGCTCCAAGCAGACCACTGGACTGTGCTCTGGGGGGTGTGACCGGGAAGAAAGATCTGGAGAGCCGCGCCGGGTGGGCCCTGGGAGAGGGGCCGTGGTGAGGCCAGCTGGGCAGAGAGGTTTGCCGGAGTCTACTTCCTCGCTTGGAGACGCGCACCCACACGGGGCGTGGCAGGGAAATGAAAACCGAGAAGACGAAACTCGAAACTCAGTGGGACTCGGGAGAAAGGCAGAAGAACACACTGGGAAGATTCATCTACTTGGGTCCCCTTGGTTTGGCTCCCATGAAACAAGAGCAGGGCTCTTTAAGGAAGAATCGTCTGCAGAACAGGGAAGAGTGTGGGGTCCGAGACAGCTGAGGCCCGTTTCTCCCCGCCACTTCAGGGGGTTCTCTGGGTTCCCTTCTGGGGTGAAAGTTCCAGAGAATGAGAGGAACAGACAGGTGAGCCTGGGGCAGGGCGAGGTCAGCCCCCACACGGGAGTCCGGGCCCCCTTTGGTGGCTGCTGCAGAACCCCAGGGCAGGGGCACAGTGGCGAGTCCGGGGCCATTCCCGACAAGGTGATGCCACTCAGGGCCCAGGGTCCTGGGCAGCCCTCGAGGTCCCTCCGCCACAGGGAGGCTGGAGGCAGGTCCAGATGAGGCAGGGGTCCCCTCGGAGCAGACACAGCCCTTGTCAGGACAAGAAGGCAGCAAAGAGGGTCCCACGGTCCCCTCGCAAGAAGCATCAGGACAGTGGTGTCAGGGCGTGGCACCTGCACAGGGCCTGCAGAGCAGACTGGGGCACAACGTGTGTGCACACACAGACACACACTGTGCCTCCACCCTCAGACCCCCCTGTGTCCCAGGTCTTTCCTGAGGGACAGGGGGCCACACCCAGACTCGGGTGGCCCCGGTGCCGCGTGAGGGAGGGGCTCACCTGGGAACACTGACACCTTGACCTGGTGAGTCTGGTAATTTCCGTCGATGGGACGACTTCGGATCCCACACCAGTACTTGCCACTGTCCTGCATCGTGAGGTTGTCCAAGGTCACTCTGAAGGTCAGGTCTTCAGGGTAGTCCTTGATGGACACCCGGCCATTCCTCACTTCTCTCTTTGACCCTCCAGTCGCCACAATGTCGTCCCTGTAGGTGCTCCAGATTTTGTCTCCAGCCCTGAACTCCTCCTCATACTGACACTGCACGCTCAGGGACCCCCCCACGGTGCCCGTCACGCTGTAGGGGCAGCTCAGAGAGAAACCGCCTGGAAAACACAAGCCCAGGTGGGCCTGGCTCAGGGGGTCCTGGGTCAGGTCCTCAAGGACCCTGGGGGTCCAGGGGTTGCCGCGGCCGGCACACAGGCCTTGTCAACCCAGCCTCAGCACTGAGCAGGGCTCCGGGACCCAGGCTGGGAAAACACTGTGTGTGCACACACGTGTGTGTGTGTGATTGTGCGTGGTGGATTACATAACTGTGGCAGTGGCAACCATAGACACCCTCCCCCCAGGGCTTGCTCTGTCGTGAGCACCATGGGACAGGACTCCTCTGTGTGGCACACTGAAGCCTGGCGGTCACCTGGCAAGGCAGGTGCAACCACTCCTGGGTGCTCCTCTGCCCTCGCACCCCCTCTCCACGGCCCCACGGCCCCCTGTCGGCCACTCCCACCTCCCCTGCCATGTCCTTCCCCCTCAGGACAGAGCTTCAGTGTCCAGGGCTGCCACTCACCTGGGACGTGCAGGAGGAGCAGGGCTGGGGGCAGCCACGTGGCCCAGTCCCTCGCGTTCATTCCTGCAGCACAGAGGTCACCTGCGGCTTCACCCGATGCCAGGAGTGGGCAGAGTACAGCCTGCTCCCAGGAGGTCTGTCTCTCAGTCCCCACTTCTGCTTCCCCCTTCTCTGCTTCCTTGTCCAGCCCTCTAGGGGCTAAGGCTCCAGCTGGTCGGGGTGCAGACAGCTCAGGGGGAGAAGCCACCTGGGCCGGTACAGACAGCCCCGGGACTCAGCGCCACCAGCTCCCCTCAATCCCAGCGACTGGTCACGTCCAGAGTCCCTTGGCTGGGAACGCAGCCCCTCCCCACTGCCCGTGGCAGCTGGTCTCACTGTCTGGCACAGCAGAGCCCAGATGGCAAATCCCTCCTCTGTGTGGCCACCCCATACGTGACTATGTCACTTCCTGGTCAGGATTAACAGTTCTGGGCAGGGAGGCCAGATGCACCCATCTTCCTTAGCCTTGGTGGTGACCACAGAGGACCTGTGTCCCCCCAGCCTTCAGCTCAGGTGCCACAGATAGCTCTGTCCCCTGAGGCCCCCAGCTCTTCTTCTGGCCTCACAAGTTGGCACTAGGACCCCAGACACCTTCGACATGTCCCACCGTGGTGCTGAGTCCCCATGCAGTGCAGAGATCCCCGAGGAGGGGCCTTCTGCCTTCTTGCACCCCTGCCCCAGACCCAGACGCAGAGCAGCGTCAGCCACCGCCGAGACCCTCGCTTTCCACCCTTGTCCTCTTGCCAAACTCGACGCCCCACTGAGAATCCGGGCAGAGAACAGAGGAAGAGAGTTCAGGGGAGTGAAGATGCTAAAGAGGGAATTTGGGGACCATGTGAGGCTGAGACAGTGCCTTTCCCCGCACCCAGTGCCTTTCCACACACCCAAAGAGAGGGCGGTTTTGTACCTAAGAGGGTGGTGGGCACACTCGCCCCGGCTGCTGGGCCCTCTCCTAAAACCAAGGCCTCTCCAGGGAAGACAGACGCAGGACAGACCTTCTCGGGGGCGGGCACAGGGGTCTGCTCACACTCAGAGTGGCTTGTTCTCCCGACGTGCTGGGTCGAGGGTCAGTTTACCCTGGAGGGGGCAAGAGGCAGGCCTGGGTGCAGGGCCCACGTGCTGTCTCTCTGCGGTCTGTCACCCTTTCTCAGCATTTCCACACGCAAGCCTGCTCTATCTACACCCCACCCCACCCTCTCCCCGCAGATCTGTCCTTTTCCACGCTGTCTTTTCGTCCCCAAAGCCAATAACATCCCCCCGAGCCGCTGCAGCCCCAATCCTGTCCCGTCCTCTCTGCCGTCCGGACTGAGTGACCTCCCTCCTCCTTCCCAATCCCACTTGCCGTTCTTTCTTCTCTGGACAGCGCAGCAGCGGGCACTTTGACTTACGTCTGTGATAGTCAATGTCACCTCTCGCCCAGTGTCCTATTTGCTCCGAGTGGACCCGGCCACTGGCGGATTCTTCATTTCCATCTGGTTGTCCCACGCGGCCCCACGCGGCCCCTATGTTCTAGCCACAGGGCCCAGCACCTGCTGCTGCCTCTCCCTGCATCTCTCCCCTCAAATCTGCTCTTCTCTGGCTCCTTATTTGCCGTTAGTTTCAACTCAGCTGTCACCTCCTCGGAAAGGCCTGCCAGGGATCACCCCTGCTGTCCCCATCACGATCTCCGTGCTTATCTCTGCACATTTCACCAAATGCTGCCGTTACGTTGCCGGTTTCTGCCCATCTCCCCGCCCCCCCCCCAAGGATGTAGCTCACACCGAGTCAACACGGGGGTCTGCTTTGCTCACCATGAATGTCCCAGTGTCCAGCTACCGTGTGCGGTGACAAATGGTTGGCATAAAATAAATACTCGCTGAACCAGTGAATGAGAGAATAAATAAGGACTAGATGTGGCTGCAGAGGCCAGCCCTGGGCCAGCGTGTCCTACGACATTAGACATCTACGGCCGCATAACAGATTCCCCCCAGACTCAGCAGCTGAAAACAACGAATGTTTATTATCGCACAGCGTTTGAGAGTCATGAATCTGGGAGCGGCTTAGCTGCGTGGTTTCGGTGTAGGGTCTCTCGTGGGATTGCAGTCAGGACGTCGGCGGGGGCTGCAAGTCATCTGAAGGCTGGACTGGGGCAGGCTCTGCCTCCAAGGTGGCACAGGCACAAGGCTGCTGACTGGCGTGGCCTCAGCTTCTCGCACAAAAGACCTGCTGAGTGTCTTCATAACACGGCAACCAGCTTTTCCCAGAGTGATCCGAGAGAGAGCAAGGCACAGTATCTTTTATGACCTCTCCTTGAACGTCACATAACATTGCACCTGCCGTATCCATGGATCACAGAGACCTACCCTGACACCACGTAAAAGGGGACCCCACGAGGACTCGGACATCTGACCTGGGTGGTGGCTACACATCGATACTCACTTCCTCCAATTTCACCAAGCCGTATATTTATGATTTGTATAATTTTCTGTTTGTATTAATATGCGGCACTTCAATAAAAGAATTTAAAAACCAAAGCATGAAATTATACCTCTGAAAGTTTGCTTGACTTTTTTTGGCTATTGTCTATTGATCTTTTTTCGGGTAGGGAAGAGTTTGCATATATTAATGTCTTCTCCTCCCAACCACCTTGCCAACAGCTCAGGGAGAGTAAACAAACGGACCAAAAGCACGTATTGTAAGTGATGGTGTCTGGACTTCCCTGAGGCTGATGCTTAAGGGAGTTTTGACACGGAAGGGGAGAGAGTGGTGCTGGGAGAGCCCAGCCCTCGGATCCAGGAAACAGAGCAAGAGGGGTTTGTCACCAAGAGGTGCCCTTGGTAACCCAAACCTAGAAACTAAGAAGGACGCACAGGGGGTCAAGGAGAGGCATACAGGGGCCTTATTAAAAGTCTTAATAATATTTGATTTCCTAGGCTGAATGGTGGGTACACTTGTTTATTTTTCATCCTTAAACTGTGTATATACATTCTATACATACGTTGTGTATATGATTGCATTTTCTTTTAATTTTCAAGTTCTTTTCTAAAGCATCTGTCAATACAATGAAAAGGGAAATGAGGTTCAGGGTCAGAATTCCCTCCCTGTGCAGTCCAAGGGTCTGTGCCTCTGGCCAGGGCGTCAGTAAGAGAGTTAGACCTCGGGTCCCCACCCCCGCACCCGCCAGCACATCCACACACCGCCACCACCCCCGGCACACGTGCACTCTCACTGCACACACTCCCACACGGGCCCTCACGCACCTACGCACATACACTCACACACACACACACACACACACACGTATGCTCACCGGGCACACCACACACACGCTCTTACAACTCAACATACGCTCACCACACTCTCACAGCCTCACACACACCTTGACAACGCACTTGCTCTCACACACCCACTCGCACACCCGCACACTCACACGCACATCACCCGACACACGTGGCCCTGAACCCCTGACGCGCACACACCAGGCCCCGTTCCCTCCTGAGCCACCGTTTCCCGGCCGCTCTGCAGAGGGGAGCTCAGACTCCTGCATCCGGTGCCGAGGAAGAGCGGCGCCCACCTGAGGAGACCGGCACTGGAACCTGGAAGAAGGGCTCGGGCGGGAGGCCGTGGAGCCCATCCCTCTTCCCGAGGGATCGTGGCGATCCCACATCGGTACTTCCCCTCGTCGTCTGCCGTGAGGTTCTCCAGGGTCACGGTGAAGGTGAGGTCCCCAGCACAGTCCGTGATGGCCACTCAGCCACTCCTCACCTCTCCCTCCGACCCTCCGGTCTCCACGATCTCGTGCCAAAGCGGCGGGCAGGGCTGGCTGTCTGCACCAGTACGTCTTGTATTTCTCGTCATACTGACACTGCACGCTCAGGGACCCGCCCTCAGCGCCCGTCACGGTGCTGGAGCAGCTCAGAGCCAGACAGTCTGGAAAACAGTCAGTGTCCCCTGTCTCTGCCCTGAAGAACCTGCCAGAGGGACCTCGAGTGTCAGGTCCTCGGAAAGCCCGGTAGCCGCCCCGAGGTTGGGCAGGGAGGAGCCAGGCCCCAGGAGCGGTGGGACCTGAGACTAGAGAGACCACGCCAATTGGTGTGTGCCCAAGCGTCTTAGAGGATTAGCGGGGAAGGATGACTTTGGTGGCCTCAGACAGGTCCTGGGTCCCCGGGGGGATAAATCTTGAGAAGAGACACCTGTCCCCATCAGTCACCAGGAACTGAATAAAGCCACTCTTCCATAGGAACACTCTGAATCAATGGGTGGATGGAGAGACAGGAGGCTGGACGGTGGCGCAGGAAACAGGAAGCAGGAGCAGGGATTGGGAAAGCCAGATGAAGCTCAGCCTTGAGAGCCAGGGGGAGGCCTCGGGCTGCTGGCCCTGCCCCTCCCAAGTGGCCCTATGTGGGCCTCGTGCTCACAGTCCCTGCCCGAGTAGACCAAGCTTCCTGCTGGTGGGTCTGAGTCACAGAGGAAGAAGGGGGATGTAACCCATGGGGATACAAAAAGGCCATTTAGAAATGGGCTTTTCTTGGTAGTGATTCAAGGGCATTCACACCTGGATTTTGCTCCTGGGACAGAATTCTGCAGCAACGCACGCCGTTACCTAACACCTGCCGAGCTCTGCTCCATGCAGGCGACCCAGCAGAGCTTCCTTCCCTCCTGCACCATCCTTGGCATGTCCAGGGCCTCTGCCCCACCAAGATTTTGACATCGCTCCTCCTCCAGTGCCCCCTCTCCTCCCTCCATCCACTCTGGAGGCTGCGGTTCCAAATTATTAGGACCCAGCCCCATGAACTCTCTGCTTCCTTCCAGGAGAGCCACAATGGCCCCAAACAGCCGCTGTCTGACCTGCTCTCAACAGGGAGGGGCTTGACCCAGGACAGAAGGACTGCTGAGAAATAGTTTTGGCAAAATACCAAGCTCCTGAAAAAGATTCGTGGATATAATCTACCTGTATATCATCTATCCAGCCAGCCAGCCAGCCAGCCACCCAGGCAATACATTGTCATTCATTGATGGTGAGACTTTTGCTATCTTTGTGTTCTAAATTAAAAGAAAAACCTTATCTTTTGCTTCTTCATTTCACCATCTCACATTTTCTCACTTTATTTCCCGGAAAGCAAGCTCATGTGGCCCACGACCTATTCCATGTCAGAATGCTGTCCTCCTCTCTCGCCAACTCCCTCTGAGCAGTGATTCTTAACTGGGGGTGGTTTTGCTCCCCAGAGGACATTTGGCAACAACTGAAGACACTTTTGGTTGTCACACAGGGAGTGGGGGTGCTGCTGGCATTAGAGGCCGGAGGTGCTGCTCAATGTCCCACAATGCACAGGACAGCCCCCCCCCCCCAACACAGAACAATGCAGCCTGAATTTCAGCAGCGCTCAGCAGCTCTGCTCTTGGGAGCTAACTGCTTCCCCCGACCCCAGGACCCCTAGGCACAGGCCTGGGGGGTGGGGAGGGGGTAGCAGGGCTGAGCCCTCTCTTGCACTTGCTGCTGCTCTGGGCTCAGGCTCCGGGGCACTGTTCTCTCTGTTCTGCCAGGGCCTCAGGCAGGACTCTAACTTTGCCTGCTACCTCAGGTCCTCAAGCCCCTCTCTTGATGATCTGGGGCTCCTTCCTTGGGTCTGGGCAGGAAAACATCCTGGGGGACCCACTGAGTCCCACCACCAAGCCTCCCTCCCCTCTGATAGAAAGTCAGACCCAGATCCTAAGCCAACAAGGGCAACCCCAGCCTTCCCTACCATGCCACCCCTCAGCAAGCTCCCTGCCTGCCAGGGCCTCATCAAGAAATGTTGCCTTTTTCCTTTCACCATCATTTGTGGCCTCTGTGTCCAGGACTCTCAGACCAGGACTGGCCACAAGCTCCCAGCAGTTGCCGCTTCTGGGGGCCCATTGTATGAGCCCCTGGGGCCAGCCCAGACCTGCTGGAACACCCATGGTCCCCATGGCAAGATGCATCTGTGTCCCTGGATATGTAAATGGACCTTTACAAGACAACTTAGCGGAAATTGACATTATATTATAAAAGGAGTAATGATCCAGCCAGGTGTGGTGGCTCACACCTGTAATCCTAATATTTAGGAGGCCAAGGTGGGAGGATCACTTGAGGCCAGGAGTTCAAGACCAGCTTGGAAAACATAGTGAGACCCCTTCTCTACAAAAACTTTTTAAAAATTATCTGGGGGTGGTGGCACACACTTGTAGTCCCAGCTACTTGGGAGGCTGAGGCAGGAAGATGGCTGGAGCCAGGAGTTCAAGGCTGCAGTGAGCTGTGATGACACCGCTGCACTCCAGCCTGGGTGACAGAGTGAGACCCTAGTTCTAAAATAAATAAATAATGAAAGAAAGAAAGGAGCAATGATCTTGGAAATAAAAGTATTTAGGTTTGACTCAGCAGTGCGTTTTATGAATTGTTTGATCTAAATTACTCGCGCCTCTTTGAATAAATCTCAGTCTGTTGCTTTAATAAGGATTGCAACAAGAATTAAATTAGCCAATGGGGAGAAAAGACATGTAATCCTGTGATTACCCCCATAAATATTAGCTTTCTGCTCCCCTTCGTCTTGCCCTCTCTGATGTATCCAGACAGCACTCCTGGTCTTAGTAATGACAGTAGTGATGGCTAGAGCTGCCAGGTTCACGCGGGGCTGCGGCGTGGGAAGCTGCCTACTGCTTAAACCTCATGATGAGCGTCTACACACACCTCAATCCCTCTTGTGTCATTTCTTCCCCCAGCCCTCACCACCCCTTCCTCGCACCTCCCTCACTCTGACCGGCCAGAGCAGACCCCCTGCAGCCAGGGTCCACCTCACTCACCTGGGACGCAGAGAAGGGGCAGAGCTGAAGGCAGCCCTGAGGCCCCGGGCCCCTGGGGCATCTCTCCAGCCCACGGCCCTTGGGGCAGCTGGGGACCGAAGCCGCGACTGAGGCTGGAGCCTGTTCCCAGACAGCAGGGTACCCGTGCCCTCTTCTGCCTTTCTGGGCACCTCTCGTTTCCTTCTCCAGCCTCCTCTGAGTTCTGTTTCTCAGAGCTGGTCAGAGCATAGGGGAAGATGGGGGTACAGGGCACCATGCGACCGGTTGAAAACGGTGCCGGGAACCTGCTGAAGTTTGTCCTAATAGACCTATTTGCATTTGCAGTTCCCGTGTCCCTTCCCTGTGACGATCACGTCCCTTCCAGGACCCACCACCGACAGCCCGCCCTTCTCCAAGCCTCAGCGCAGCCCAGGGCAGCAGCGAGGTGGGGCTGGCTGCAGCGAGGTTTCTGGGCAAGTCTTCCCCTTTGGGAACGGCCGACTTTCTGTGGCTGGCACACGCGGCCCTGTGTGGCACAGGCCCGGAGTGGCCGTCTCTGGACAAGACCAGTATTTGAAGGGCCCTGTGCAAAACGGGACCCTTGTTCCAAAATTATTAAGCGTTTCAAGATGGCAACCGCAGAGCATGAAACATACGGCCCTTCTAAGTGTGGGGCGCCGTGTGACGGCAACGGATAGGGGGCAGGGACAGACCCCTGACCCCTCACAGCCCTGGTGGTTCAGACGGTGAGGCTGGTGCACCTGCGGGGCCTCTGATCTCTGAGCCTCTGCTCTTGCTCCAACCTCATCAGACCCCAAAAGTCCCTGTCTTGGTCACACACTCCCGACCAGTGCCCACAGACCTGGCACCACACAGAGCATGACTCGCTGTCCTTAAGCCTCACCTTTAAGCTGTGTGGCTCCCTCTTTCCCCAGAGATGATCATGCGGATACTGTAACGGTTTCAATATATTGAAAGGGAACTCAGGTGTACCCGGCCAGAAATATGCCCAAGAGACACAAAATAGCCATGGAGGGTTTATAAATTCAGATGCAAATTTCGAATGCCTTATCCAAGACCTTAGATTCATGTGATGAGAAAACTCTAAAATTCTGGGATTCTGTTAGCAAACATCTTCTCTTCGATGTTTCAGTAAATGTATTTCTTGCTTGTTCATTTTTTGCTGCGTTTGGAGTCCTCATATTTGTGTGTGGTGTGTGCATGTATGTGCGGTGTGGTGTGGTATGGTATATGTGGTATGTGGTGCAGTGTGTGATATGTGTGTGTGCTGTGTGCATGTGTGTATGTGTGGTGTGTGTGGTGTGGTACAGTATGTGTGGTATGTGGTGTGGTATGTGGTGTGTGTGGAATGGTATAGTATGTGGTACATATGGTATGTGGTATGTGTGCTGTGTGTGTATGTGTGGTGTGGTGTGGCGTATGTGGTGTGGTACAGTATGTGTGGCATGTGATGTAGTATTGGTGTATGTGGTGTGATGTGGTATGTGTGGGTGTGGGATGTTGTGTGTGGCGTGTGTGTTGTACAGTATGTGTGGTATATTATGTAGTATATGGTGTATGATGTATGTGGTGTGTGTGTATGTGTGGTGTGGTACAGTATATGTGGTATGTTGTGTAGTATGTGGTGTGTTTATGTGTGGTGTGGTGTGTGTGGTATGGTACAGTATGTGTGGTATGTGATGTAGTATTGGTGTGTATAGTGTGATGTTGTATGTGTGTGGCATGGTGTGTGTGGTGTGGTATAGTATGTGTGGTGTGTGATGTAGTATTGGTGTGATGTGGTGTGTGTGGTGTGTGTGATGTGGTACAGTATGTGTGGTATATGATGTAGTACTGGTGTGTATAGTGTGATGTGGTGTGTGTGTGGCATGGTGTGTGTGGTGTGGTATGGTATGTGTGGTGTGTGATGTAGTATTGGTGTGTACAGTGTGATGTGGTGTGTGTGTGGCGTGGTGTGTGTGGTGTGGTATAGTATGTGTGGTGTGTGATGTAGTATTGGTGTGTGTGGTGTGATGTGGTGTGTGTGGTGTGGTATAGTATGTGTGGTGTGTGATGTAGTATTGGTGTGTGTGGTGTGGTGTGGTATGTGTGGTGTGGTACAGTATGTGTGGTGTGTGATGTAGTATTGGTGTGTACAGTGTGATGTGGTGTGTGTGTGGCATGGTGTGTGTGGTGTGGTATAGTATATGTGGTGTGTGATGTAGTATTGGTGTGTGTGGTGTGGTGTGGTGTGTGTGGTGTGGTACAGTATGTGTGGTGTGTGATGTAGTATTGGTGTGTACAGTGTGATGTGGTGTGTGTGTGGCATGGTGTGTGTGGTGTGGTATAGTATATGTGGTGTGTGATATAGTATTGGTGTGTGTGGTGTGGTGTGGTGTGTGTGGTGTGGTACAGTATGTGTGGTGTGTGATGTAGTATTGGTGTGTACAGTGTGATGTGGTGTGTGTGTGGCGTGGTGTGTGTGGTGTGGTATAGTATGTGTGGTGTGTGATGTAGTATTGGTGTGTGTAGTGTGATGTGGTGTGTGTGGTGTGGTACAGTATGTGTGGTATGTGATGTGGTATTGGTGTGATGTGGTATGTGTGGTGTGGTACATATGTGTGGTACGTGGTGTAGTATGTGCTGTGTATGTTGTAGTATCATGTGTGTGGTGTGGGGGGGATGGGAGGCAGGGGCTAGGGGTGACAAAGGATGTCTCCCCCTTCCTGAAGGCTGGGGGTTCCTGGTGACTTTGTCCTTGGTCCACAAAGTACTGGGGAGCCAAGGCAAGTCTCTGTTCTACCCAAGGGGAACGAGGGAGGAATCAGGCAGAAACAGAATGATTTACCAACCCACTGGCTCCAAGGCAAGGAACACTCCAGGCTTCTGTGCCGCCAACATGAGGCTTGGGGGCTGCATCTGAGAGTAGGGCCCCGACCTACCCAGCATTTCAGGGAGGGGACCCCAGAAAGGGTAAGGAGGGGTACAGAGAAGGCAAAGGTATCGAGGCTTCTCTTACCTTGTGCCAAACTCTACCCTGCAGTGCAAAGTGAGAAACAGAACTGAGAGGGGGAAAAGAACGCCATGACCTTCAGGCACCGGCACGGGGAGTTCATATGTGGCTGCCCACCTCAGCCCACAGCCACAGGCACACATGATGGCACATGTCTTAGGGCACCTCCTGACCAATGGTACCCTCCCGCCGCCTCTTCTAGATCTTCTGCCAGAGTCAGGGGCCTCTCCAGGAACAGCACAGAGGATTTGCTTTCCCAATGAACAGGAGGCTGAATGGGAAAACCAAACTCTGTAAATGAATTTAAAGAGATTTATTCTGAGCCAATATGAGTGACCATGGCCCGGGTAGACATAATCGTAGGGGGTCCTCAGAAAGCAGATCCAAGGCGGTCAGGTTATAGTTTGGTTTTATACATTTTAGGAAGATAAGACTTGCAGGTAAAATCATAAATCAATATTTGGAAGATATATGTTGGTTTGGCTCAAAAAGTCAGGACATCTTAAAGCAGGGGCTTACAGGTTATAGGTGGATTCAGGGATTCTTTTAAGGGATTAAAGCTGTATCTCAAATGTTGCAATCAGTAAAAAGGAATGTTTTAAGATAAGTAAGTCTGTTACTCATACAGGAGCCACAACATATGGACTCAAAGTGATCTGTTGAACAAATCGATGGCCTGTACGTGTGACTTAACCTCTGCCTTGCATGGCCTTAGGTCCTATTTGTAATTTGGAATCTTATTGCCACAAAGAGTCTGATTTGTCAGTCTTGTGATCCATTTGAACATTAATGCTGGTCAGTCCTTGCGTCTAAACTCCAGAAGGGAGAGGGAGCTTCCATGGGACTCGTGGTTTCTAAGTTGCAGCAGGAGGACCTAAAACATCTCACAAGACACCTGGTCTCAGAACGCTGGGTAAACAACAATAACTGGCACCTCAACCCAGGTTCTCTGGTGCTCGAGGAGCCAGTCATTGTCCTGTGACAGTTAATTTTATGTGCCAACGTGATTGGGCCAAGTGATGCCCAGGTAGTTGGTTAAGCATTATTTCTGGGTGTATCTGGGATGGCATTTCTAAGACAGATTAGCATTGCAATTGGGGAACTGAGTGAAACCAGGGTGGGCATCGCATCCAATCGGCTGAGGGCCCAGGTAGAGCAAAAGGAGGAAGGTGGAGCACTCTCTGCCTGGCTCCCCGAGCTGGCCATCGAACCTCTGCCTTGGTGCTCTTGGATCTTAGACCTGCAAATCCAGACTGGAATCCACACCAGCGGCGCTCTGCCTCTCATGCGTGAACCACGCCACTGGCTTTCCTGGGTCTTCAGCTTGCGGACGGCAGACCGTGGGACTTCTCAGCCCCCATGATCATGGGAGCCAACACCTTGTGATAAATCTCTAGAAATATACATATTAAAAATATTTTTACTATAGACATAAATGTATTCTTAATATGTACATAAATATATATATTTTTAAAATATATACAGACATACGATGGTTCTACTTACAGTTTCCCAACTTTACAATGGTGTAAAAGCGATACATGTTCAGTACTCTCGTCAACTTACAATGGGGTGACAGCTAGCTAAACCTATCACAATCGTACGTCAAATCTGTATTTTCAGTTTACAATGGGTTTATTGAGGCGTCACCCCATTGTAAGTCGAGAAGGGCCTGCATATATAAATACACACAGGTACATGCCTTTTTCATTCTGTTCCTCTGGAGAATCCGGACTAATACACCCGCTGTTGATAAGGAGCCCCTCAAACTCGCCCTGTAAGAATGAAAAGTACCAGAGGGCAAGCTCTGCCCACTGGCGTGCAGACCCACTGGGCGTCCGTCTCATCAGGTTCTCTGAGAGATGAAAGGGCGGGAGACCGAACATTCTCGTCTTTGCTGCCATCACCTTGCAAGTCTCTCCAAAAAAGCTAGTTCTGCTTCCCACACTGTTGTGGGATTTGCCCTGAGCCTTGCGTGATACTCCCCCATTTCCTACTCACAGTTGCTAGAAAAGCCCTAGCTCTAGCATCAGATGTATGATCCCTCCCCACCCATGAACGGTGGGGGTTACAACCTGACGCCCACAGTGAGTAGCTCCCCACTAAAAACAGAGCACATGAAACGCACGGGTGCTAGCAGGTGTTAGGGAATTGTAATGAAAACCCAATCTTCTCCCGACCCAGAAATCTCCTCCACAAAGGTAGTTAGAGAAAGAAAATACTTTTGTTATTGAATAAGCCTTAAAGCAGAATGTGATGTGCGTCACAAGGAATTCACTACGAGATTGCAAAGACGGAAAGAAATCTCAGCCCTCTACGTGGCGTCTGCAACCCACTACACACATGCTTTCAGGATAAACAATGACCACTCTTCAGCTATGAGAACTCTCCGGCTCTATCTGGTGACTGTGGCAATGCTCTGCATTTATCTAACTGGCTTTACCTGGAGTGAAAGCAAACTTAGGTTTTTATAACGGGAGGTAGTTTCGCATCGTAGAGCAAGTCGCCCAGTGAAGTTAGGCCTCTACCTCCCCACAGAAACTGAGAGGGAGAAATCCTACAGCCCTTAATATTTGCATTTCGGAGTCACGGCTCCTAGGCTCTTGAGGAAGACATTTCTGGGTCGTAAAGCTGACATAAAGCCAGCTCAGAGCCTGGCTAGTCTTCCAAGGGATTTACACACATTTCAGAGACACAAAGAAAGAATTCATCGTCACAAGCTTTCTAAAGTAAATGTTTTAAGAAAAGGAAGAGGGGAGAATTTGACAGCGGGAGGCACGACAGGTCAGCAGTACACACCTTCATCCCCGTCCTTCATCTCCTGTCCAGCTGGGACACAGGCTTGGCCCGGCGTCCCCTCTGTGTCAGGTGCAAAGCCAAAGACGAAGGTCTGACGCCTCCACCGTGGGCTGGGAGGAGGCACAGGGAGACCCGGGAACCACAGAGAGGCTGTATTATTACAGTTTGCTGGGACTGCCACAGTAAAGTACCATATATTGCATCGCACAAGACAACAGAAATTTATCGTTTCACATCCTAGAGGCCAGAAGTCCAAAATCAAGGCGTTGGCAGCGCCACGCTCTCTGAAGCCTCCAGGGAAGGAGCCTCCTTTCCTTCCAACCTCACTCCACCGCCCTGCCACTGCGTGCTGGGACCACTCCCCAGATAGATAGTTGACACTCAAATTCTCATCTCAGGGGCCTCGGGGGGACCCAACATAAGACGTCAAGTTTTTTGAGACCCTTATTGTCTCTGAACAGGAACAACCCAGTCACACTTAGTGGTAGCATCTTTTGGGAGATTTGATGCAATATTTTCCCCAAGGTTTCAGATTCTT
>VSMD01056772.1:0-51196 GCA_008750895.1 Mirza zaza | reverse complement strand
TTTGAGACAGAGTCTCACTTTATTGCCCAGGCTAGAGTGAGTGCCATGGCGTCAGCCTAGCTCACAGCAACCTCAAACTCCTGGGCTCAAGCAATCCTGCTGCCTCAGCCTCCCAAGTAGCTGGGACTACAGGCATGTGCCACCATGCCCGGCTAATTTTTTCTATATATATTAGTTGGCCAATTAATTTCTTTCTATTTATAGTAGAGATGGGGTCTCGCTCTTGCTCAGGCTGGTCTCGAACTCCTGAGCTCAAATGATCCGCCCACCTCGGCCTCCCAGAGAGCTAGGATTACAGGCTTGAGCCACCGCGCCCGGCCCAACCACCGCGCCCAGCCCTACACTCTTAAACTTTTTTTCACCTTCCATTCCTACCTTCTGGGTCCACATGTCATCTAGGGCACACGTCATCTAGCCCAGCTTCTTGACTTTACAATGCTCTTACTCTAAGCATCACCATATCTAAAATTCATACTTTACTCTTTCAACTTTCTACAGAGGAAACAGGTAACATTCGATGTACAATATATTTAAGAAAAAAACATTTCTTCATACTTAATCTCCCTGCCATTACATGAATGCTGTATTTACCGGCAAAATAGTATAGTGACAAGAATCAGACTTTAAGCCAGGCAAATCTAGGTTTCAATCCCAGCTCCATCACTTACTAGTTCTAAGATCTTGAGCAAGCTATTTTGTCTCTTTGAACTCCATTTCTCCATTTGTAAAATAGAGATAGTAATACATGGAATTACTGTGATGTTTAAGTGAGAAGATGCATGTAAAGCACCTAGCCCCATGCCTGCACAGAATAGGAGCCCCCGTACATTGTCATAGTTGACAACAGGCATAATTTGTGGGTAGAACTCACATGCACACTATGTGCCCTCTGTTATGTGTATCAGATGCTCCAAAAGAAGAAAGAAACATAATCATCTTAAGGTGCTTAGAGTCCAATTGGCAAATAGGACCAAAAAAAAAGAGGTCATTTTTAATAGAAATGACTTCAAAATAATATGAGACTACAAGGGATCACAAGATAATATTCCTTGGTGATAACGGGAGAGCATCAAGTTCAAATGGAAGGAGAGGTCATGTTAGGATAGGAAGGCTGTGGGCGGAAGGTGAGCATGATATGACCAGGCCAGGACGCTCCAGGGAGGGAAATGGTGTGGCGAAGTCGGGGCTGCAGCCAGAACACAGAGAATAGACCTGTTGGGTTTGGCTCCAGGCCGGTCTGATTAGGACCAAACTATGTGGACCTTAGTTAACCTGGCTTCCACCAGGTTGGCAAAGTTTGTCAACTCGGTGTGTGGAGGTGGCGCTAGTGAGGGAGTTTGGGGAATGTGGGGTTTAGGAGGACATTTATAGGGAGGATGCTGGCCACACTCTCATTCCTGGACATGTTGAAGGCCCACGAAGGCCCCGCAGCTGTCAGGGATGGACCCCTCGTTGACCTCTGCAGTTAGCCACGTGCAGCCACAGCAGGCTTCTGGGCAGAGGAAGAACGTGAAATCAGCCTTAGGAACATGGTGCTGGCTGCGGTGTGCAAGCTCGATAGCGGTGCTGGGATGATGCACCTGAATTTGGGGCTCGGATGGAAGGGACCTATGTGAAACCTGCTTCCTGGAAGAAGAAACAAGTTTTGATGACAGATGAAGAGGTAAAAATAAATAATGGGGGAGGTATTATGCTTGAGTGGCTGAAAAAATTGTTTCAGGAGAGGGAAGATCAAATTCAGGGAGTTTTTAGACATATTGAGGTAGAACTGATTAAGGGACATTCAAGTGTTGATGAAAACTGTTAATAACTAACATTACTGAGACTTTCTGTGCCTATTTAATTCTCCCCCAAATAGGTGCCACCATTATCCCAATTATTCAGATGAGGAAACTGAGGTTTGCCATTCATATCTATTAGGCTGGGAGGGACACTTCTTCCCATCCATTCGGAAAGTGGTGGACAAAGGAGACGGTCAGAGGTGACATAGGGAGCTGAGACAGTGCAGGCCCTTTGTCCCAGACTTCTCAGTGAAACAGGAAACGCAGCCAAAATCTTGGATGGAAGGTTTTGGGAAAATCAGAGTGCTGTTCTGGGCCAGCATGAGGTTTAGGGAAACCGTATGGGAAATGCCCTGCAGAGTCACCAAGAGAGGCAGTGACGGGGCTTGGCTGAAGTTAACATGGAATTGCAATGGGGGGGTGGCCAGGCGCTGGGGCAGAGAAAGCAGGCTGGGAGTAGGGTGCCCAGGGGTCAGAGATGGCTGACAAAGCAGAGTCTAGGCAGAAGTCCAGCACAGCCACAAAATGGGAGGGGTCCCAGGGCAGGCTAAGTTTGGATGGGGCTTAGAGAGACATTTGCATGCTTAAGTTTGTTAGAAATGCAGTTCAGTTCTCACGGTGCCTGGAAGCAGGTATAGTGGTGGGAGAAGCCCGAACCTTGGAGCCTGGCAGGCCCTGATTCCAGTTCTGGCTGTAACACTTAGGGATCATCCGGTCTTGAGCAAGTAATCCCTGGCTTGAGTGGATGGGGGCGGGGCACTCCCTGCAGCGGGAGTGGAAGCGGGAGTTCCTGGAAGAGGAACGGGGTTGTGGTGGGAGACAAGGAGCCTAGCGGTGGATGTGTTAAGTTATGTGTCCCACAGGGAGGTGCATGGATGTCTGGGCTGTAGCTATAAATTAGGAGTCACTAGTAACAGATTACCCAGGCAGAGAGAGTGGAGAAGAGGAGGAGACATTCTGGGAGAGAACCCTGAGAGGCAGCAACATAACGGAGCATCAAGATGAAGATAACAGCAGGAAGGAGACTGGGAAGGAAGTGTCAAGAGGCAGGAGGATGCCCAGGCTGGCGTAGCATTATGGGAGCCAGGTACGGAAACTCCCTGTGCTAGCTGGCGTCAAGAAGAAGTGAGCTGTCCTTAGAGGTGAAGGTGCAGCCCCATCCCAGGAGACCTGAGCCTGCTCCCCACGGGTGAGAAGACCAGGGCACCTTTCATGTCTCAGAGACAGTGAACACGTCTGCTTAGGAGGCCCCCGATTTCAGCCTGCCCTGGCTCCTGCTCCACAGGTGGACAGATTCCAGGCATGCATCACACTGACTCCCAGCAGTAGCACTCACTGCTGAGAAGTGAGAGAAAGGTCTGTGGTTCGGTGTGAAATGTCCACTTCCCCTCCTCCCTTTAGCCTCATCAATAAAGAACAGGCCTCACGGCCAGCTTCAGGGAGCAGCCCGGTCACAGGAGGGCCAGGAGGCTGTGCAAGAGCCCCCGCCCCCCTTCCCTTCTGTCACAAATTCCTAAGTACAAAAGGGAGCTGGCTGCACCAGAAGCAGCACTGGTGGCAGAAACACAGGCCAGAGCTCGGGAAGGCTCATTGCAGAGGACCCCACAGGGAAAGAGGGGCCCAAGGCAACAAGGGGGTGCTCCCCTACAAAAGCTTTCACAGGAAACTAGACCCAGGGAGCATCTCCTGGAGGGCTGCAAACCGGCCCAAGGACCTGGTCCCTTCTGCCTCTGGCACGAAGTGCTCTAAGAGTGGTCATCAGCGCAGCAAAGCACTTCTCCATCTAATCTTCACAACCACGTGCGGCAGACACTGTCATCCTCTCGGCTGTTGTGAGACCAGTCACGGCTGCGATTCAGGTATTTTTATTCCAAATCCCACACTACTCTGGATTACTGAGGCCAGGTCTGATGCTGCTGAAATAGTAACTAAGCACAAAACTGGGGTGATCCCAGCCCAGCTTCAGGATCTCCCAGAGGGTGCACTTAAAATAGAGCACTGATAAGGAAGTGCATGTATCAACCCTAACATGTTCTTCAGTCTGGAACTAGGACCACATGAATACCAACTAGTAGGGGAAATGTAAAAAGTGTGCGTGGTTTTCATGCTGAGACATCACACACACTCCCACGGTTAAGACATTTCCTTGAAACCCTGGAATGAATTGTGCTAATTCCCAGACACAGCAGACTAGCAAGTCCCAGGGATACAAAAGTAGCCTGCTGGCAAAAGTGACGTCACTCTCACTGAAGTCAACAGGCCACTGCGGCAGCAACTCCTGGGTTTAACTCACTTTCAAGAAAGAAATTACCATTTACTGGTGGCCTACTATGTGCAATGTTCTTAATAGATATCTTATTTGATCCTTGAAATGACTCTGTAATGGAAAGCAGGGACTTGAACAGGTATGTGTGTACCCACGTTCACTGCATTCACAGCCAAAAGGTGGAAGCAACCCAAGTATTCATTGGCGGATGACTGGGTAAGCAAAATGTAGTATACGCACACAATGGGATATTATTTAACCAAAAAAGAAGGAAATTGACACCTGCTACAACACGGATGAGCCTTGAAGACATTATGCTAAGTGAAATAGGCCAGTCACAAAAGGACAAATACTGCATGATTCCACTCACATGAGGGACCTACAGCAGTCAAATTCAGTGACAGAAAGCATGGCAGTGCCAGGGGCTGGGGGAGTGAAATGGGGAGTTAGTGTTTAGCGGGTACAGAGTTGCAGCTGGGGAAGACAAGAAAGTTCTGGATATGGACAGTGGTGATGGTTGAACAACAATGTAAAAGTACTTAATGCCACACAACTGTATACTTAAAAGCAGTCAAAACAATAAATTTTATGTTATATATATTTTGCCACAATAAAAATTTTTTAAAAAATATGACTCTAGACTAGGGGGTACTCTTCTCATTTTACAGATAGGAAAACTGGGGCTCAGAAGAAATCCCACAGCCAGACTGAAGGAGGGTCCATCTGCCCCCAGGGCCCCTGGGGTTTTCTTTACATTAAGTGATCCCAGCCAGAGCTTGGAGGAGCCCTGGCCTGACCACAGGGTGAACGGCTCCACGATTCCACAAAGCCCAGAGAAAAGCCCAAGTGAAATTAGACCTAACTGCAGCTTCAAGACAGAGGAGTGGGCGTGGCTTGGGCTTGAATTACAGGGCTAAAACTGAGAATTGTGCCAACATTTAAAATGATGAAATGAGGAGCTCCAGGCTTCTCTCTAATCCAGAGTGATTATCCTCACTGCCGATCATCCCATTTAAATTCATTGTGTTCGATACAAAGCCATAGTACCCAGCCGCTGTCTCCCGACGTACAGTTGCCATGGAGACTGGAGATGATCCTCACAGGCACTGCGTGGCAGAGGGAACGTGGCTGCGGGCTTCTGAGGACCACTCCAAAACAGAGCTACGCAGAAAGGCCGTTTGTCACCCACCTCCTTAGAAGAGCACCTTCTAACCTCAAAGCAGACCACGAGGATGTTTATCTGAAGTCCTGGCTGCCCACAGATGTCCGAGAGGAGGAATTCAGCCGCAATAGAGCAATGAAACACGGAATCCCACTAGGGCTCCATCCCTCTTCTGCTTCAACGTGGCGAGGTCCTCATTTTACCCCACACCTAAGTGGTGACAGCACCATAAACCTGCTAAAGGAGCTGCCAGGAAACCTCCCTGGAAACGTGCCATCGCGAACCGGGCTGGAAGCACTGGGAAGCAGACAGCCCTGCCCAGCACTTAGAGCTTGGCGATTTATCTCTAGTCTTGAGACCCAGTTTCCCACTTGCAAAGGAAGGATGCTAAGCCTGCCTGAGGGGGGCTTCAGAGATCAAATGAGTGATACACAGATATAGAAGTGCCCTGACAAGTTGGCCCAAGGCCTAGGCCTGACATCTCAGGTGTACCCCTGTTGCAGAGGGGGCCAGGGGGATGGAAGCTAAACCTCAGGTCCGGGAGAGCCACATGCTGCCATGTTCCAGGTGGGGGTCTGGGTCCCGGAGCCCATCGGGGCCTGAATGCGCCCCATCCTGAGCACTGGATTTTCCATGGCAGGAAAAATATACTCTTTGGTGGCCACCAAGTCTAGAGCTTAGAGATTAGGAGCCAGAGTGTGCTCTCCCAAACACAAGTCCCAGCATATGCTGAGCCTGGCACAGTCAAGCCACCAAACCAGAAAGGAGAAGCTACAGCCCTGGCTGGGTGGCAACAAAGGAAACCGCAAGGAATGGAAACCTGGCAGAGGGCAGGGAGAGGACAGTAATGGCTGGCTAAGTGGTTAGAATTTCATTCCAGGAAAAGTTTTATCCCAATCTAGTCCTCTCAGGACTGCCCAGCCTACCCCTCTTCTCTGACGACTCTAAAGGTAAAGCACAGAGGAAGCAGAATGAGATCTTCCCATGATGTTGTCACAATTTACTTTAACTTAGATAAGTATTATGTAAAGACAATACATTTACATCAATATTTATAATCATGACATAGATTTCTTTCCCCTCCAAATAACTTCAGAAATTTTTAAAGAAAATTCCCAAGTTTTATCTAATAGGAAGGGACCATGCCAAAGACTGGGAATGTTTATCAAGCGCTGTCTCCCGACGTACAGTTGCCATGGAGACTGGAGATGATCCTCACAGGCACTGTGTGGCAGAGGGAACGTGGGTTCATTGGGTTCATAGTTCTTTAAGTTTTAGGTTTACAGCCTGCACTAAAAATATTTGCTTCCAAGGACATAAAATAGCCAAAACAACTTTAAAAAAGATTAGCAAAGTTGGAGGACTGACACTGCCTGCTTTCAAGACTTACTGTAAAGTAATAATAATCAAGACTGTGGTACTAGTGTAAAGATTGACAAACAGATCAAAAGAACAGAAAACAGAGTCCAAAAATAGACCTGTGCATGTATGGTCAATTGATTTTTGGCAAGGGATAATCTGTTCAACAATTGCCACTGGAACAATTGGATAGCCACATGCAAGAAAAGTTGACATAGACCCTTATCACATACCATATATAAAAAATTAACTTCAAATAGATCATAGACCTAATTGCAAAAGCTAAAATTATAAAACTTCTTGGAGAAAATCTTAGTGACCCTGGATTTTGTAAAAATTTCTTGATTACAGCACAACAAATAGCATGAAGTATAAAAAAAAAACCAAAACAATAAATTAGACTTCAAAATTAAAAACTGTTGCTCTTCAAAAAACACTGTTAAGAAAATGAAAAGGTAAATAACAGACTAGGAAAAAATATCTGCAAAACATATATCCAACAAAGGACTCATAATTCTTCTATAAACAATCCAATAAAAAGGCCAAATCCAATAAAAAGAAGGCCAAAAACATGGGCAAAAGGTGTGAACAGACACTTCATCAAAGATATACAGAAGGTAAATAAACACATGTAAAGAAAGAGAGTCAACATTAGTCATTAAGGAAATGCAAATTAACACCACACTGAAGTACCACTACACAACTATCAGAATGGCTAAAATTAAAAAGACTGACCACAACAAGTGGTGGTAACCCCATGGAGCAACGACTGGTAGGAATATAAGCTGTTACAACCACATTGGAAACCAATTTGGCAATTTCTTAAAACACTAAACATATACCTAACCATGACTGAGACATTCCAGTTTTAGGTAATTACCCAAGGGGAATAGAAGCCTATGTCCACACCAATGTTCATAGTAGCTTTATCTATAATAGCCAAAAGCTTAATAATACTGAGGGAAAGAAACCAGACATAAAAGGAATGCATGCTGCATTATTTCATTTATATAGAAATGCTAGAAAATACAAGCTAATCTATAGTGACAGAAAACAGTATTACCTGGGGGCAGGGTTATACAGACACAAAGAAACTTTGGGGGGTGATGGATATGTTTGTTATATTCATTGTGGTGGCTTCACGGTATATACATATGTCCAAATGTATCAAACTGTATACTTTAAAATGTACAGCTTATTGTACATCAATTATATCTCCATCAAGTTGTTTTAAGAAAAAGGTGGCTTCCCAGTTATCTGTGATTTTCCTCTTTCTATATATACCCTTCCCGCGGGTAGAGCTCACCAATGTACACCAAGTTTAATTTTATTTTAAAATATTAATTGGGAATACCGTGGAGAGTTTAAGTTATTTATGGATCAGGAGTTGGATTCATTAACCTCTGGGTACCTCCAGCTCTAAAATTGTGTGTGTGTGTGTGTATGTGTGTAAGTGTAAGCATGAGAAAGTGTCTAAGTGTGTGACTCTGTGTGTAGTATGAGAGATAAACTGGTCAGTAAAGTTCTTGAGATAGCTGGCCCACAGTTTTATCTTTATGTAGTCATTAATTAAAGATCATTATAGCTCTTAAGTTTCCATGAACAAAAAATAAAAAAACAACAGACGGAGAGAAAAACGTGCCTGGCTGCCGTGACAACACGAGGGACCAAGAGGCTGAAACTACCCAGGAGAAAAGATGCAACACCTACACACAGTTCTACCTGTTAATGAACACTCCAAGACACACTGTTGAACCTTATGTTCAACATAGGAATGTGACAATTTCAAAGGCAACCTCAGTGAGGTTTGGGAGTACAGCTATTTTCAACTGAGATAAGGCCATATTCAAATATTTTTTGAAATATTAAAAAAATGTGCAAGCTTTGAGGAAAGAAAACGGGGAAGAAGAAAAAAGGAAGGAAAATATGTTATTCATGTATAATATATATCATTGAAGTACACATAGAGTATAGGATATATTTTTCTTCTTCCTTTACTTCTTTTTTAAACTCTAGAGGATGAGAGTACAAAGGAAACCTTCCTGTCCTGGGTATGAAAGATTTCCAGGACGCTCAGGCTCAATCACAGAGGGTATATTTGTTTCTATTCTGAATAAAAGCTTTTAAAAGTGCAATCATCTCTCTGTATTGATAAATTCTTTGCACACACTATCTAGTACTTGAGGAGCTGCTTGGTCACCACAGGAGGTTTTTTCCAGCGTTCGATGTGCAAATTTCTAAGAAATGATAGATCTCATTTTCAGCACTAAAAATTTATACAAAACAATAGGCCTCCTCACTTGCATTTGCTCTCTGAAGGGTCAGCCTGGCCTACATTCTGGCCTGCCAATCAGTGTAGATGTAGAATGAGAGTTGCCAGCAAGGTTTTGTTAAGCAAGATAGTTGGTTTGAAGCAGGACATCTTTAAATAGCTCCTGATGCCTGCAGAGTTTAGAACTGGCTATTTCTGCTTCTAAGAGAAAGAGAGAAGAAAGAAAATTATCTAGACTTCATCACCATTGTTATTATACTCTATCTGAAATCTAAAACACACTGAGTCAACCCTAACAGTAGAAATGGAATCCAACTTGTTTAGTTCCTACTTGATGCTTAATAGTTTAATGTGTATGCTCATGAGGAAACTGTACAAATGGATTGAAAGGGTACATCTTTGATCAACATGATCTATTTATTTATTTAACAAACACTCATACAATGCTTCATAAGCACTGACTACTATTTTAAGTTATTTACAAATAGGAACCCAGTGAATGCACATAAAGTGTCATTATAATTGCCATCTTCCAGGTAAGGAAATAGAGGGACAGAGGGAGTAACCTGCCCAAATCACACAGCTAATGATCATGGAGATGGAATTCAAACTCTGGCATTCATAGCCCCAGTCTGTGCTCGTGATGACCATGCTATGCTGATATTCATCTATTGCTTGGATGTCTACTACTTGTTTAGAGTTCCATGAGTTCTGTGGTGAGTCACAAGTTAAACACAAATCGTGGTCTCTTCCCCTTCAAAGGGTCTTCAATCTTGCTGAAACACACTTAACATAGGAAATGATTTGAAAGCCCCAGAAGGGAACAGCAAAGTCAGATAGGGAGTTGCCCAGGGGAAGATCCCCTGTAGAACCCTGGGAATGAGACGGGAAATCTCACCCGGGATTAGGTTCTGCTATATGGCACAGCGGATTTTGAGAAAGGGGGATTATCCACAGTGGGCCTGGGCTAATCAGGTGAGCTCACAAAGGGGACAGGTTTCTTCTTGGTGAAAGAGATTTTAGCCAGAGATTGGAAACGGGAGAGGAATTGGAGGTGAGTCTCTTGCTGGCTTTGAAGATGCAGGGTGCAGGAGGCAAGGTGTGCCAGCAGCCCCTAGGAGCTGAGATGGACCCCAGGCTGACAGCCAGCAAAGAAATGGGGACCTCAGTCCTTGAATTGCAAGAAACTGAATTCTGCCACAGCCACATGAGTTTGGCAGAGGATCCTGAACTCCAGATGACAATGCAGCTCAGGTGACACCTTGATGGTGGCTTGTGACACGCCAAGAAGACCACCCAGTCATGACATGCCCAGACTTCTACCTACAGAACTGGGAGTTAATAAGTAGGTGTTTTAAATTGCTAAGTTTGAGGCAATTAGTTGCACAGTAGAAAACTAATATACCCCCTGCAAGTGGACTAGCTCCCACTAGTGGGTGGAAGGGATGTCCTCCAGGTGGTTGGAGCGGAGAAGTCACTTCGTGAAGGCCTCATAGGGTTCTTTAGACTGTGCGTGATTCAGAGAAGACAGTGGAGCAAGGAGCCCAGCCATTCTGACCCCCACAGGCACAGCCAGGCCGGAGGGTGGCAAGGCAGCAGGACGGACGGGCACAGAAAACAAGCTGAAGGTGAGGGCTGATACCCAGAGAAGGCTGGCCATGGTGCCCTGCTGGCAAAGCCCAGGGACACGGCAGCATGGTCACTTGCATGGACAGTGGAACAATTTCATGGTGAAACCAAAGTGGGTGGATCTTTTCTCCAGGGACAGGGAGACTGGGAGACAGAGCCAAGGCCAGGCCTGGGGGCAGAGGGTGGTGGAAGTAGGTAGTCCCAGCTTGGGGGCTGACAGTTATTTTTTGTGTATTCTGCACCAGGCACTGTGTGAAGTGTTTGTCATGCATCACTTCACTTAATCCTTACAACTACCATTTTTCCCAGTGGTAAAAACTGTCTTGCTCTAAATAACTTTGGAGCCCAAGGTTATTTCCACAGGGAGGAGTGGTGTTTCATAAAGCTGTCATCTTGGGCAGGCAGAAGGTGCACTCAGCTATCTGCCTGACACCGTGTCAGTTCTGAGATGTAGTCACCTGGTCCAGGCAAGTTTAGAGACATGGAGTGCCAAGGGAAGTATTTGCATGCAGTCAACCAAGAGGTTACAGGGTGTCTGAAAGGGGTGAATGCCCAGTCCTGGGGTTCCAGGAGACCCAGAGTTGGGTGGTAAAAAAGTCCTCGGACTGAGAAACCTGAACTCCAGTCCAATTGCCTCTGGGACTTGAGGCAACTCATTCATCCTGTCTGGGTCTCCTATCAACAGGAGGGTGGAACTGGATGATTTCTAAGGAGCCATCTGGCTTTTTACAGGAACGGAGAAATATGTGAACTTGGGAACATCAATTAATAACCAAGACCATGTGAGTCTGGATCCCTGCAGGCAGGAAGTGCTGCTGTGGAGCTTACAGACTGGAAAGATATTTTGTCCACAATTAAACAGAAATGGACAGAATACGGGAGTCAGAAGAGGAAAGAAAGTGAGTAGCATTTAAAGGTTTAATTCTGGACCAGGCGTGGCAGCTCATGCCTGTAATCCTAGCACTCTGGGAGGCCAAGGCGGGAGGATTGCTTGAGGTCAGGAGTTCAAGACCAGCCTGAGCAAGAGCAAGACCCAGTCTCTATCAAAAAATAGAACAATAAGCCAGGCGTGGTGGCACACACCTGTAGTCCCAGCTACTCGGGAGGCTGAGGCAGGAGGATGACTTGAACCCAGAAGTTTTAGGTTGCAGTGAGCTATGAAGATGCCACTGCTCTCTAGCCTCTGTGACAGAGCAAGACAATGTCTCAAAACATAAATTAATTAATTAATAAAAATAAAGGTTTAATTCCAAGAGAGCAAATTTCAAAGATAAAAATAGCAAAAACCGTCCACCCAATGGATAAATGGGATCCTTGGGTAAGGATGATGGCAGGGTTGAACACTGAAGGGAATTTATTTATGTCTTAGCTGGGCCCTACCAGACAGGGTCCCAGCCATTGCAGCAGGAGAGGGAAAGGGAGAGTCAGGACCCTCCATCAGGGACGGGATGTGGCAGGCTGTCCTGGTCTATGCCACTGAATGTCCCCTAGGCTGATCCCGTGTTGGGTTAGGATTTGGCTTCCCCTGCAGGTTAACTATAAGGAAACTTCTGCTGATGCTAATTTTGAGTTCAAGGAAGGCTGTCTCTGTGATTGCATAGCTCCTGGCACAAACAAGAGGGGGTCTTTGGGCCCTCAAAGAAGAGCGTCAGCCCCACCTGGATGACATCTCTACCAGTGCCAACTTTTCTCTCTTCTCCAGGCCACGGAACCTGAGCAAGTACAGAGGCTCTAGGCACCAGCCTGGGGTTTGGGGGCCCAACTATGGGACCCTGGAATGTGAACAGAAAGAGAGAAGCAAATACATAAGACCAGCAGAGGCAAGGCAAGGCAGGCCCTGGCTTCTACCGGGGATCCAGATGTTAGCCGTGGCAGAGCACCCCAGGCGCGGGTCAGGCAGGCGACTATAGAGCCAGGGTGCTGTGCCATTCAAAACTACCAAGAAAGTCCCTTAATAATCTGCTTGTCAGTGGTTAGAGCCACCAGGAATGATGGGGGAGGAGACAGAGCTGGAGACATGATTTAATTGGTCTGGGCTTTTAAAAATTCCCCCAGTGGTTCTAATGTAATTCTCTTCCAAGGGTTGAGAATCATTGGCCTAGACAGCAGTTCTTAAAATATTTTTGGAGGAGAGGGAGGCAGACGAGACTTGTAGGAAGCTTTTTTCAGCTGTACATGCCTGCCCCTTCTCACAACACCTTAGTGAAGGGGCTAGTGCCTAAAGTTTTAAAAACCTGATTCTGGTATTTCCACCTGGCTCTGGAGAACCATCGGTGGGTGGAGCTGAAAAGCCTGTATGAACATTCTTTATTCTGCAACATTAGGCACGTACCAAAGAATAAATGTAATTTCTTATAAGTTAAGCAGAATAATAATACAAGACCCCAGGACCTGACTACAATCCCGGACCTTTACCAACACAGTTGTTGTCACGGGGCTTCCCTCCTCACCACCACCCCCATGGAGATAACTTCCTTCTAGAATGGAGTCTCTGTATTATCAGCAAGCAAGTGGCCCTGGCTGGTACCTTCCATAAACCCTGGTTCTGGGCCTGGGGAGGGCAGGAGCTGTAGGTTGGCGAGTGTCGTGGAGGCGGTGTCTGGGACAGCAAGGAGGGTCAGGTGACCTGGCTGTGAGAGGGGAGCCAGGCAGAGCCTGCCACAGGGCCTGCCACGGCCTCTGAAAGAGGCGGAGGCCAGAGAGGCATTTGCTAAAGAAGTGCTAGAGAGAAATCCCTGTAGACCGAGTACAATGGAGACCCAGATGTTCTCAGAAAGGCCAGGCTTTCAGCTGTCTTGTTTTTCTAGCCATGGCCGCTGCTGCCAAATCAACAGGCACACAGTAGCAGAAGGGGTGCAGGGTTCAAAGCCCTGCGATCTGTCTGTCAAGAACGAAAATATGCAACTTGATCTCTCCTCTCTTGGTTAATCACTCGGGTGAGCTTTTCCTTGAGATTATTGTTCTATTATAAACCCAGATGCTTAAAGTGAATCAGCCTTTCTCGGAGTGTACTAAGTAGGTCAGCGGCAGTCTATCAGGGTGCGCGAGCGCCACTGGCAGTGTGAATAATTAAATCCACACGTCCCCAGATCAGTGTTTCAGCAGGAGAGCATTCTCTCTCCAGGAGATTTTCAGGAACTAAAGGCAACAGGAAGCATTTCGTGAGGGGAAATCCAGGAGTGGAGGGGAGGGGTGCAGGGGCGGGAAGTTCATTCTTGGGAGGCTAGGAGGATGTACTGAAGGGCTCCAGGCAGAACTGGGGCAGGGGCTGTGTCACCAAGGCAGAGGCTCAATATGAGGGCTGGCACACAGGGACAAGGTACGATCGTACTTATGGGACAGATATAAAAAAGTATCAGTTTAGGTGACGTCAGCAGCCAAGATACTCAGGGTCTGTGGTCTCTTAAATTCCCCACGAGTAGGGACTGGCATGGATTGGGGTTCCCGAGGCAGCCTGAACTTTTAGGAACGGGAGATCTGGGGCCTTTCATCGCACAGGAGCCTTTAGATGTTTTCTGGAGGCAGCTCCCCCCATGGAGGAGAAGCTGGAGAAGATCAAGATCAAGAGGTACGCACCTTGCACAAAGATACAGGTGCGCAGCTTCATCAGCTATAACGAGCTGATGGCTCTCTGGGGGAAATCTGTCACTCTTGGCTAATGAGGCCCCAGCAGATGACAATGGGGAAAATAAGACAAAGAAGGCCAGTCTGCCCTCCGCAAGGCTGGAAGTCAGCATTGTGACAGTGTGCCATCTGACCCTGGATTAAAGGGATCCCAAAAGCAGGGACGATAACCAGCAAGCTGCAATTTTTGGTGCAAGGGTTGAGCATACTACAGAATGGACCCCAGCACGGACTGGGGGGTTATCGGTTTGTTCCTGTTAAATACTGTGGCCTCTCCTACACTTCTGCTGAAAGAATAAATTGTTGTCAGTCTGGGAAACTACTTAGCATCATCTATTAAAGCTGCACATACATGTACCCTATGACCCAGCAATTCCACCACTAGGAATATGCCTAAAAAATGTGTATGGACGTGTTTGCCAAAAGACATGTACAAGAATATGTTCACAGTGACAGTGTTTATAAATGGCCCCAAACTGGCAACTACCCAAATGCTCATTGATAAACATACAAGTACTATGTGGTATATCACACAGTATATGGAATACTATAAAGCAATGAAAGTGAATAGGTTACAACAACATACAACAAGAATGCATTTTTTTAAAAAAATAGGTTCAGAAGGTAGAGAATGAATTTTTTAGCAAAGGAAGCCAACACAAGGGTACATACTGCTTAATTTCATTGGCATAAAGTAATAAACAGTCAAAACCAATCTATGATGAATATACTAACAACTATTGACCTGTATACTTTAAATAGGTGAATTATATGGTATTTGAATTATATCTCAATTAAGCTGCTATTTTTAGAAATCTATTAGAGGTCAGGGTCATGGTTAGCCTTGGTAGAGACCAGTGACTGGAAGTTGCTTCTGGATGTTGGTAATGTTTGGTTTCTTAACCTGGGGGCTGGTTACAAGTGTGCTCAGTTGTGACAATTCTGTATACTTACAATTTGTGCACTTCTCTGTACATACGCTACACTTCAATACAATGGCAACAGCAGTAACAACAAACAAAACAGTATGTTGTGTATGTACCCTGCAAAAGGACCCTGAGTTTATGAGAACGGGGCTCCCCATTTCACTATTAAAGCATCACATGCAGGGCCCGAGGGAATTCTCGGAGGAGTCGCAGAGAGGGTCCCCTGTCTTCCCTGGGCTCTGCTGGAGTGGGAGGTGTAGCCAGATGCCAGAGTGTTAGGCCAAGGGGTGTCCTTGCCTCTGCACAGGGCGGGCAATGGCTACTGTGACTCCTCACAGCCCAGTTTTCCAAGGGTCTAGCCATAGCCCCTAGATTGGGAAGGGTGTGGTATCTTAAAGGAGACCTTAAGGGCCACCTGTCTGAGGTGGGGCCCAGGGCCAGCTTGCATATTTACAGGGTAGCTAGTTCCAGGTCGGTGGCAGGCTCCGGAAAGCAGAGGAACACGGCCAGGCCTTGCCCTCAGGGAGCCCACAGTCTGATGTCCCAGGAGAGGCCTGCATGTGACAGATCACTATAAGGAAGAGGGATGACAGCAACAACAGAGGTCTTTGGAGCACATAGGAAAGGTAAAAGAACCCATTTGTGGCTCTTTTTGCAAAATGTAGTTTCTTCCTAATTCACATATTTCACAGGTTGGAATTTTTGTATTTGGCACTCAGGCTGTTAAATATTGTCCATGATAACTCACTCTGAAAAGAGAACCCACCACCAGCACTTTTTGAGCCATTTTAAAAAATAATGAATAAGCTAGGAGAGATCATAGAAGCTAGCTAATCGTCTAGAAGAGGCATATTTGTCCTTCCACAGTCTTTGGGGATTTAATTCAGCTTATCATATATAAAGGAGTCTATCAGTCCAGTACCCTCCCTTACACAATAATAAACACCAGCTTATTCTTCTTCCTCTAGATTTCTATTACATGACATAAAAACATAAACATAAAATCAGTTCCCAACCTGGGTACACGGGTAAGTGATGTGATCAGCAAAACACGCCTGAAGTGCCACCTTTTCCCTAATCACGGAAATCTATGACATTAAGCCAGAAATACCTAGTTGCCATAGTGGCCCCTGAGACCCCCTCCTTCTGCTAGCAACAGAGGGGCAGCACTTGGCTCACGTGGGTCTGGTCTGTAGCAGCAGAATAAGGATGCCAAAGAGGAAGCCACCTTCCGCACACGGGAGGATAATTACCTTGGTCCCATGGTAGAAGTCGTCCACGCACGTGGCGTTCATGAAGGTCTGGTGGAAGTGGGTGCTGGTGTCTATGCCTCCGGGGATCACCAGCTTCCCAGTGGCGTCGATCACCTTGGCCCCTCCAGGGATCATGAGCTCGCGGCCCACCTGCTGGATGACGCCATTCTCGATGTAGACGTCAGCCTCGTGGGTGCAGTCATCGTTCACCACCTTGCCGCCCTTGATGAGAATCCGCACGCTGGCTGAATTGGCAAGCATGTTCCTACAGAAGGTGAGGGGGCACCAGTCAAGGTCAAAGTCCCTTCTCGCTGTTACCAAGGTACCAGCCCTTCCTGTCAGAGCCCCACACCTCCATGGTCTGGGTAAGTGAGCAGAGAAAGGAAGTTTCTCCATAGCCTGAGGAAACTGGTCCCACAGCCAGCTCTGGTCACAACCCTGACACTGGCCTCTCAGTGGGACGTCCTGAGACTCAGGACACACAGGCAGTTTAAGGGTGAAGCTGGGGCCCACAGAAAAATCATCTATTACCCTTCCCAAAATGCCATGTGAGTTCCAAAGCCTTTTCACATCTACTGTCTATTTTATTACCAAAACAACCCGAGGAGATGCAGTTTTACAGATGAGAAAGCTAAAATTGCTAGGGAATTTATGGCTACAAAATAGCCAAGTCAAACCCACATGTCTGGTATGACCAATGTCTCCACTCCATTACACAGTGTCGTGAAGATACCAGAAGCTACTGGGCATGTCTCAGAGAGCCGAATTCTCCAAGCCTCACAGCTGTCTAATTCATGACAGTCATTCAAAGGACTCTACTTCGTTCATGCTCCTGTGTTAGGCTCAAGAAGTTCCCTACCAACACCGAAGCTCCACAGCTGTGTGCACGATGTGCTTATCTGAGGAGATTTTGAAAAGCGCCTATGCCCAAGTCCCACTGCCAGAGATTCAGATTTATTTGGTCCAGACTGAGCCCCAAGCATCGATAGTTTTCAAAAGCTGGAGAATTATACCATACATTTAAAGAAGAATTAACACCAATCTCATCCAGAAAGCAGAATAGAAGGAAACCCTTCCCAACTCATTTTGTGAAGCCATTATTAGCCTGCTACCAAAGCCAGACAAAAATCGTACACACAACGAAAACTCCAGAGCAATGTCCCTCATGAATACAGATGCAAAATCCCTAACAAAAGATTAGCAAATAGAAGTCATCAATATACGAAAAGATTTATACACCACACAGGTGGGGTTTATTCCAGGGAGGCAAGGCTAGTCCATATTTGAAAATTGATCAATGTAATCCACCATAGTAACAGGCTCCTGGGAGCAGTAAGGAGCAAGTGTGGGAGATGTGGGGGAGCCACTGTGGGGGCCTAGGAAGTGAAGCAGGTGTACACAGGAAAAGGGGTGGGTGCCAAGGGCCCTTCAGACAGCCATGATCATGGCGAGGTGACTGGAATTCCATCCAGGGAGCACACTTTGGATCTGGAACTCTCTTGATCCTTAGGTCTCTGAACAGAAAATATTTGCATTTAGACTTAGAAAATATAGGACAGATGACCAGCAGGAGGGAGATTACACCACTGCAGTGTGTCTCTGGGATCAAAAAGCTCACCTTTATATTCTTCAGGCCCCAACTCAGCTGTCCCCTCTTCTGAGAAGCTCTCTCTGTGCCGTCACAGGATCAGTTGCTTCCATGGCACTAGATTCTCTCTCCACCCACAGACTAAGGTCCCCAAAGGCAAGGTCCTACCAGTCATCTTTGTCCCCGCCCCCTCCTCATCCTCAGCATCCAGTATGGGACACTCAAAACTGGTGAATAAATGAATGAATAACTTCATCTACTGTTGCACCCTAACACAATCAAAATGGTTTAAAGCAGCCAGTTGTAGGCAAATCCCGTATTTGTTTCCTGGGATATTTGGCAACTCTGTGTCCAGGACAACACTCATCTCTCCTAATACAGCACATTACTGTGAGCAGAGGGAAGGAAGCAACATATTTTCTCTCACCCGGCTCATTTCACTTTGCCTGCCACTGGGCAAGTTCCGGGAAGGCTGTGTCCCAGGATGAAAAGGTCTTGGGATCTCGAGGTGCACTTCTTGAAAGGACATAGGTCAGATATCTGGAGAGCTCAGCCTGCTCTCCTGGACGCAGCTGGTTCGTTTCTTGCCAACTTAGCCAGGCTGGAGAGCATGGAATCTCAACTACAGTTTCTCGGTATAAGCTACACCTTGACTACACCTCGACTACACCTGGACCACCAGGTTCTCCTGCTGTCAGGAAAGGCAGGTCCTCAGAGGCTGCTGCTCGAGAGAGTGCTGGGACACAGGGCAGGTAGCCGGGAGTGACAACTGTGCTCTGTGACCATCTGCTCCCTGCAAGGTATCACTCGGACCTCTGGGGAGAAGTGACCCTGCTCCCCTAGTGTGGAAGGTGCCAGGCAATAGGGAGGACCGGGCTGGAGAGACTGGGGATGATGGTGCCGTCACAGCCACGAGCCACTGTCTGGATCTGGGATGAAGCCGAACACATTTCAGAGGATCTTATGCCCTAAAATCTGAAAACTGGAGTTTTAATTTCATATGCAATAATAAGGAAATACATTTGACTCTAAGGTAATGGCCACAGCCACTCTGGCCAAAGGAATCCCAGTCTCTCTCTCTCTCTCTCTCAGTACAAAGCCAAGCCCAGGTGTGACTACAAAAGGAGAGGTCCAAGTTCTCCATTCGTATTAGAAGAGGGAAATGATGGTAGTGGTAAGGTTCACTGAAAGCAGACATACAATCCTCTGTGCAAATCTTCACCTTTTAAAGTAGCTTAAAGTTAAGAGAAAAAATAGGAATACTTAAGCTATAAAACTGCTTATGGTCACTACATCAATGTTGTAAATGACAATACCGGTTTGCTCACGTGTTCAGGGCACACGCCTGGGGGGTGGAGAAGCCAGAAGGGTGGTGTGATAGTGACTTACTGGGTTTTCTTGCCTGATCTTTGATGCTGGAACAAAACCAAATGCATCGTCTTCATTAGAAACAAGAGCTCTCAGTAAATTAACACGCCGTGCCCGGCACTTTACATGCATTTAATTCACAGCAACCCCATCAAGTGGGAACAAAACAGCAAGTATTAGCTCCACTTTAGGAGCAAGAAACAGAGGTTTTGAAAATAATAGGTGCCCACCAAAGGTCACACAGCTTCAGAGGGAGGGGTCTGGGCTTCAGGCTCAGGTCCACCTGACTTAAAAGAAAGGTTATTAGAGCTACTCTGGGTAGCAGAGTTACAGGTGATTTTTATGTTCTTCATAGTTTTCTGTATTTTTCAAATTTTATACAATAAATTGTATTATCTTTTCTAATCTGAAAATATATGTTCAAAAGCTTTGTTTCTTTGAGCGAAAAAGCCAGCAGGAATCCAATGTGACTCTTCATTCAGGTGCAACTGGCTCAGTCCTACCCTCTGGCATCCTCCCTGGGAGGAGATGGGCAAGGAAGGGGGGGAAGGAACTGCCGCCACCAGCCCTGACACTCCCTTTCTCTAGAACCCTTGGGCTGCCACCACCACTCAACCTGTCTGTTTCCACTTCCTTGCTGGAAATCCCTGGAGGCTAACCTGGCTCTGAAGGGGCTTGGCCCCCCGGAAGAATACCCCTGGTCCAGGGAGCCCATTTCCACAGGCCTGGGCGGTCCTGCACATTGGGCTACGCTGCACTCCTAGGGCCACCATAGAGGGAACACGTTCTCAGAACTCAGAGGACCCTACTAATAACAATAACTAACAATTACTGGACACCTACTATATATGGTGCCCATCATATACATTACCTTATTTATCCTTACCAAACCCTGAGATAGGTACCATTACTGTCCCCATTTTTGCCAAGAGGAAGCTGAGACTTAGAAGAGCTAAAGGAACTTTCTCAAAGCCACACAGTTAGTTATCCAACAGAGTGGAGACTGAAAGCCAGTTTGTCTGTAGAGTTATTATGGACTAAATGTGTCCCCCCTAAATCTAACCCCCAGTGTGGCTGTATTTGGAGATGGGGCTTCTAAGGACGTTTGTAGGGTTAAATGAGGTCATAAGGGTAGGGCCCTGATCCGAGAGTGTTAGTGTCCTGGTAAGAGGAGACGCCCTGTGCACATGCCGTGTGAGGACACAGTGAGAAGGCGGCGTCTACCAGCAAGGAGGAGAGCCCTCACCAGAACCCGATCATGCTGGCACCCTGACCTTGGACTTCAAGCCTCCAGAACTGTGAGAAAGTAAACTTCTGCTCTTTAAGCCACCCAGTCCATGGTATTTTGTTATGGCAGCCCGGGAAGACTGATACAGGTACCTGCACTCTTAGCCTTGAGCCAATACAGAAGGTGGGGGTGAGCAAGACCCCAGATCTGAAGCTGCTCAGTGGAGCCGCTTCATGTTAATGATGGCCCAGACTTGACTGAGGCCATCCCGCCTCTGGCAGAATCCCAGGCTAAGGCCAGGCCAGGTAGGCTGCTGTCATCAGAACTGCCTGCAGGGCTTCGGCCTCTAGGGATTACCAAGGCCTTGAACATTCTAGGCCTGCACTGGTCTGTGTGGAGACCACCATAGCACAGTCGCTTAACACACTCCCTACCCAGGGTGCTTGTGGAGAATGTCTTTTTAAAATGAACGTTTGTGTGCATCAAAATATTCTGTAACTGCTCTCCTTTCCCCTGGAGATAACTCTGAGAAAGACACAGGCCTGCGCTCAAGAAACTCAGTCTAGGGGATGAGAGAGATGCAAAGAACTGCTTTACAAGGGGACTAAATTGTAAAGGGGACATTTCTTGCCCAAAAACCTAAAAATTAACTTCACAGGTATTGATTTGAATGGGGTGTCTCTCCCTGCAAAGCAGAGACCAGAGCTGGAATGAAGAGACCAGCTGCGTGGGGATGGCAGGAGGCTTGTTGCATCAATGTCCTCCCCACACATTTCTGCACTTCCAAGGGCTCTAAGTCACCAAGATGCCTGACCCTTTCCAACCCCCCTAGCTGCTGACTGTTGACATTCATTATACTCCTCACCTCCCCCAGTAACCTCATTAGTACCTCATTCCTACAGCTTCCCCCGTAGTCTCTGCTGAACTAAACAAAGGGAGGATGGTACTGGAAACTCTCTCTGAAGCCCCCCTGTTGTCTGTGTGCAGGGTGTGTGCCTGTTGTCTGTGTGCATGGCGTGTGGCTGTTGTCTGTGTGCAGGGTGTGTGCCTGTTGTCTGTGTGCATGGCGTGTGGCTGTTGTCTGTGTGCATGGCGTGTGGCTGTTGTCTGTGTGCATGGCGTGTGCCTATTGTGTGTGTGCATGGCATGTACCTGTTATCTGTGTGCATGGCGTGTGCCTGTTGTCTGTGTGCATGGCGTGTGCCTGTTACCTGTGTGCATGGTTGTGTGCCTGTTGTCTGTGTGCATGGCGTGTGGCTGTTGTCTGTGTGCATGGGCATGTGCCTGTTGGCTGTGTGCATGGCGTGTGGCTGTTGTCTGTGTGCATGGGCGTGTGCCTGTTGTCTGTGTGCATGGGGTGTGCCTGTTGTCTGTGTGCAGGGTGTGTGCCTGTTGTCTGTGTGCATGAGTGTGTGCCTGTTGTCTGTGTGCAGGGTGTGTGCCTGTTGTCTGTGTGCATGAGTGTGTGCCTGTTGTCTGTGTACAGAGTGTGTGCCTGGTGTCTGTGTGCATGGGCGTGTGCCTGTTGTCTGTGTGCATGGTGTGTGAACATAATGGAGTTAATGGGGTGGATACCCTGGACTTCACAGGAAAGTCCCTCAAAAGGGAAGAGATTTGAGGGCAGTTGTAATATAGGCTCTTTAGTGCCATACTACCACCAGCTATGACTCTCTTTACCTCTGCTATGGTTGTGACAGCATATCCAGAGAGAGCATTCTTGTCAGAGGTTGTGGTCAAAAAGAAGTAGAAGTTCCACAGAGGGTCAGTATCAGTTTTCCTAATTTGTGATGCTTCAAGTCACCCAGTTATTCCAAAACACAATAACTGTATAGATACAGCCCATATCCAGCCCACCGGCGTACTACATGGTATGAACTATTTGTGTCCCATTCGTATGTTGAAGTTCCAATCCCCAATGGGATGGTACCTGAAGGTGAAGCCTTTGGGAGGCAATTAGGTCATGAGGGTGGAGCCCTTGTGAATGGGATTAGTGCCGTTATAAAAAGAGACAGGAGTGGGTGGGGGGTGGATCTCTCTCTCTCCGCCATGTGAGGACACAGAAAGAAGCCATCTGTCTGAAACCCAGGAAGAGGGCCCTCCCCAGGAACCAAATCAGCTGGTACCTTGATCTTGGACTTTCTAGTCTTCAGAACTGTGAGGGACAAATTTCTGTTGTCTAAGCCGCCCAGTCTGTGGTCATTTTGTTATAGTGGCCCAAACTGACTAAGACACAACACTACACAGAAATGAATGTTATAATCAAATAATCATTAAGTAACAACTGGGCCTTAAAATAAATGTCACCTCCTTTAAAGACTTCTGACTATATCCCACATGCCCATATGTTTCACCAAAAACTTTAATCATCCAGCTATTTTACCTATGCAAATAAAAGAATTCAAAACATGTCTGTCCTCCCTGGCAGAAATGGGAAAAATCCCAGATAGTTAAATGCTATCAGAAAGAATAAATCAGGCCAAGCGAGGTGGCTCACGCCTGTAATCCTAGTACTCTGGGAGGCCAAGGCAGGCAGATCACTCGAGGTCAGGAGTTCAAAACCAGCTTGAGCAAGAGCGAGATCCCGTCTATACTAAAAATAGAAAGAAATTAATTGGCCAACTAAAAATATATAGAAAAAATTAGCCAAGCATGGTGGCGCATGCCTGCAGTCCCAGCTACTCGGGAGGCTGAGGCAGGAGGATCACCTGAGCCCAGGAGTTTGAGGCTGCTGTGAGCTAGGCTGACGCCATGGCACTCTAACCTGGGCAACAGAGTAAGACTCTGTCTCAAAAAAAAAAAAAAAAAGAATAAATCAGAAGTATGGAATTCTAGAGCTGCATAGATTATCAAGTTTATGCCAATTTGCCCTCCAGCCGCTGAACTTCATCAACAGTGACCATGAACTGAAGAGGACCAGTCTAGGACTAATGCAATGGTGTTACACTTCAAGTACAGGGATCTTAGGAATTTCACAATTTATTCAGGGAAATAATGATGCCTTCCACAGCAAGATGGTGGATATCTTTGATATGCCAAGAATTATCCAATTGCACACAGCTTGCCTCCTCCGATTTCTGATTCTGTAGTATGGATTCCTCATGTTCCCAAACCAGTTATGGATTAGAGCTAAGGTGATGTGCAAGCTGGGAACACGGACTTCTGGGTAGGGGTGGGGTGGGGGACAACACTATAACCAGGAAGCACAGTCTTTCAATGAGAAAGCCTCTTCATGTTTAAAATAGTAACAGTTATTGCTATCCAACAACTGCCTTGCCAGAAAACAGAAAAGTCCCCCCCTCCCTCGGCTTGTCATTTTTTCCCTGCTGTTCAGTAGTTCCAATGCAGAACTGCACGGGAAGCATCTTGCTGGGTGGACAGACAAGGTTATGGCAGCTGCTGCTGCTTGTTCATGAAATGCACACACCCTACACTCCTAGAAGGCACACAGTGTTAGCACTGCCAAGGAAATGCCAAGCCCAACACTGTGTTTTGGAATTGTCTGCTTCTGTCATCACCTTCCCCAGCTCCTGCAAGCTTGTAGGGAGGTGTGAGACAAGGAGAGCCCGCACAGTCTGTCCCGCACAGCTGCCCCTGCCAGCAGCTCAGCTGGAGGGCACTGGGGGCCTCTGGGGCTTGGCACAGACACTTGAGGCCAGAACAGGGCAAAGAGGGAGACCCTGCTTGCATAAAGACCTTAACACAAACTTGATAGGTATTGGTTTAAGACATGTATTTCCTCTTTTTCACAAGCACGGGTTTAAGACTCACAGTTCTTCTTTTGATAGAATCCACAGAAAAATACCAGATTTTTTTTTCTTTTTTTTTTAATTTCAGCATATGAAAAATACCAGATTTTACAGATAACCAGTCACTGTGACATCAAAGACACGCAAGAGGAGGCTACACACTGCCCTGTGACATGAAGGATCTGTGGCACTTAAGCCAACCCTAATGGAACCTCGAGGGGCAAGTGAGGCCAGCTCAGGTCACGGAGGACACAGGTGGGCGGGCATGGCTCCTCCATCCCTTGCTCCAAGCAGATAATGTTTGTTAAAGGATCAAAGGCAACACACTGCAGTTGTGTTTTGAAAGGAACAACGAAAAGCTGCAGCTATTTCTTTTCTGATCAGCACAAAGGAAAAGGAAACAGTAGGCTGGCACTTCACAGCTTTCTCAATGGGAGAACCATCCCTAAAACGGGGTGGGGTGGGGGTGCTGGCACTTAAAGAACCCTAGGGTCACTCGGGGAAGGGATTCTCTTTGAGTTGAATGAAACATGACAAATGAAAGGGTCACAGAACAGAACACAAAAGCCAAAGGGAAGTTCAAGGTGAGTTGGAAATGCCGAGGGTTTAAGTTAATAAATTTAATTTTAAAAAAAGTAAACTGCTGGCCAGGCGAGGTGGCTCACGCCTGTAATCCTAGCACTCTGGGAGGCCGAGGTGGGAGGATTGCTCGAGGTCAGGAGTTCAAAACCAGCCTGAGCAAGAGCGAGACCCCCGTCTCTACTATAAATAGAAAGAAATTAATTGGCTAACTAATATATACACAAAAATTAGCTGGGCATGGTGGCGCATGCCTGTAGTCCCAGCTACTCGGGAGGCTGAGGCAGTAGGATTGCTTGAGCCCAGGAGTTTGAGGTTGCTGTGAGCTAGGCTGACGCCACAGCACTCACTCTAGCCTGGGCAACAAAGTCAGACTCAGTCTCAAAAATAAAAAACAAAAAGTAAATTGCTTTCTACAGAGTAAATACTAAATAGTGCTTAACTAATATTAAAGCATATTATAATTTTATGATTAATTCTTAAATGTTTTGATCAACTATCGAATAGATTTAAAATACATATGATATACATGTAAGGTATACAGAGCAATGGCACAGAGACCTGTGACCCCAGCGTGTCATTACCATTCATGTTCCCTCACCTGACCCCTGGTCCTCTTTCTCAAAGGTAACCACTTTCCTAGTCCATTTAGATGAACCAATAACTAATAACAATTAGGTGACAAGTAAAAAAAAAAAACAGAGATCACAGCTGTTTCCGCCTCTCCTGACATCCCACGATCAAACTTCACCTGTCCTGCACTGAGTTCCTCACACCCCCAGTTCTCTGCTTTCCAGAGTAAGCAGGCATCCAAAAACCTATTGTATGCTAATGAGGGAGTGGGGGCATTTTGTTATCATCCAGATGCTCACTAGACCATTCTACTGGGATATTCTACTAGCAGCCGAACCCAAACCAACTCCACCACCCCAATCACCCAATTGGGAAACCTGGGACTCTTTCTAGATTCTTCTCCAACCTGGGCCTGTGTAGACGTCCAGGAGGGCTGGTCTGAGCAGTGGGCCTGATTTTGGTCACCTGAGAGTTTTGTGTAAAATGTTTAAAGGGATGCTGGAAGTGGAACCACCCCTGGGAAGAGGAATTGGGGAGAGTGAAAGGACAGGTTCTCCATCTTCCATCTGGGGTCCAGGCATCCAGGGCTAATAAAGGACGTGGGCACCAAGGACCTGGACAGGAAGATAGACCGGTCAGGCAGAAGAGAGTATATGGAGGCAGACACCCTGGGTCCTGGTCCAGAGCCACAAACAGGTTTCTATACCAAACCGGCTAGTAAGAAGGCCTCCCAATGGCCCACCAGGCCCTGACCTTCCATTAGCCCAGGGGCTGGGCAGGATGAAGCCCAAGGATGGCAAGTGTCATTTTAGGGGACGGTTGGCCTGGGGTGTTAGTAATGGGGGCCCATCTGTACCTTACCATGAAGCATGTACAGCCACAAAATTGCCACCACTTTCGTCACTACATGGTGGAGAAGGAAGGGACCAAGGAGGGCAGGACTACAGGTCGGAGCCCAACGCCAGGGCAGCCTCTTCCGGGCAGGAGGGGAAAGGAAAGGGAGCCACGATCCCAGTATGCGTGAATATGGTGAACAAGGGCCTGGCCCCGAGAAAGTCTAGAAAAGGAGCTGCCGCAAGTGAAGATCAAGAGGCAGTCGTCTCTCGGGCCCACCCCAAGCAGGAGTTGAATGAAACAAATAGCTTCTGGTAAGGTGTGGATAAATTCACAGAAGTGACTCTTTAACAGGCTAAAATCAAGTCAGACGTTTTAATCCCGTGGGTTCATCTGAAGTGGCCTGGCCCGGTGTGGCTGGACTTAACGAGCAAGCATCAGCATGCAGAGGGCAAATGCCAAATTCCAGAGGATTAGCTGTGAGAAGGTGGTAAGGAATGGGGTGCTGACCACTTGTTCTACGAGATTAGCTCTAAAGCTTAGGAGAGAAATGGGACAGTTGTCAGGAGCCAGAGCTGAGTGCGTGTGGGTGTGGGTGTTGCTGCGACAGAACGAGTTTAACCGTGTGTTGATGCACTTGTCCCCAGAGGCGCACAGCACCAGTCCTGGACATTTGGAAGTGCTCCTTGTAAGTGCTCGCTTACTCCTGGGGCCAGCAGGCTTCTTCATTTGCAAGTTGGGGAGGCTAAGGACCAGCAAAGGTTAAGTGTTAATATGAGTAAATCCCCCTCCATGAGCCCAGCTCCTCCAGGCCCTGGAAGGGCAGATGGAGGGGTGTGCACACTGGAGACAAGGATGCCTCACTCCCGACTGGGGCTTTGACCAGGGAAGACCAGACGTTTGCGGACCAGCAGAGTTACCATCCCACCACCTCTCCTGCCCCGCCCAGCCCCATACCGACCCCTGGCAGATTGCTCAGCCCTGCTGTGCCTGCCCTGCTTGCGCCAGCTGTCTGCAGGCCCCAGAAATAATTCCATCATCTCCCCTGGAAGGACAGCAGCTGCGGCTCAAGGGCCTCCGGCAGCCCACAGGGGGGCTTGCTTCCTAGAACACAGGCCAAATGGTGGAAGGGGGCCAGCTCCCCACTGCCAGCAAACAAGGGGGGCGGGCAAAGGACTCTTCTCAATTTGAGATCTCAAGTGGGGGTGGGGAAAGTCATAGCAGGAGGAAAGAATGACTCTTCCTAGCTATTAAAGTATCAGGAACCTGGGCTGCCTGATAAAATCTAGATTGGGGATAGAAGAAATTGAGTAGGAATACAAAACTCCTAATTTTTTCTCTTTTAAACTGAAAATTAATATACAACATCTTACAAACAATAATTGAGGGAAATAAGTGGATATAAAAGAGTAAATACAGTATGATTCCATTGGCTTGGCGAAGTGGCTCATGCCTGTAATCCTAAGCACTCTGGAAGGTCTAAGGTTGGAGGATTGCTTGAGCTCAGGAGTTCAAGACCAGCCTGAGCCCTGAGCAAGAGTGAGATTCCATCTCTCCTAAAAATAGAAAAAATTAGCCAGGCATGGTGGTACATGCCTGTAGTCCCATCTACTCGGGAGGCTGAGGCAGGAGGATCGCTTGAGCCCCGAAGTTTGAGGTGGTAGTGAGCTAGGCTGAGACCATGGCATTCTAGCCTGGGTGACATAGAGAGACTCTGTCTCAAAAAAAAAAAGAGTAATTCTTTGCAAAACAAAGATTGTAAGGAGCACCTCTTACCATTATATAGTTCAAAAACAAAAAAAAAGTACGATTCCATTCATATAATAAAAATAGGCAAAAGCAAATTATAGTGTTTGCATCTAGTGGCAAAAACCATGAGGAAAAACCAAGGAACTGATGATCAGGAAAGTCCAGATGGTGGCAGGGAGGGGGGGCGCTGACTTGGGGGAGGGGCCCCTGGTGAGGGAGGGCTTCTTGGGGGCTTTAAATCTAATCTTTTACCTGGGTGGGAGTTAAACAGGCATTTGCTTTAAGTTGTTCTTTAAACTGCCCATATATTTTCTCCACTCTTCTGTGAGTATTGCATCGAACATTTAAAAATTTTAAAAATAACTTAGAATGATGACATGCCTGTATACAAATATATGTCAAGTATTATTACAACCAAAATACATACACAAAACAAACCAGAAGAGAATAAACATCAGTTTGTATAGTGGGGTGATAGGTGATTTCCCCCCTCCAATTTTCCAAACTTTCGATATAATGTTATATTGCTTTTATAATTAAAAATAAATATTGTGCTTTGAAATCATGCAAGTACATATATATATATATATATGTATATATATTTTTTTTAACTGAAACAAGGTGAAAAACATTCCTGCTTCTTTTCAGGAAGTCCCGCCCTTATCATGCCACCTTCTGGAAGATTTACTGAAAGGCCCAGGCCTTAGGACAAACCAGTCTCCTCTATTTTGATCTTGAACTTAAAAAGATTTCAGAAGGGCACAAGCTATTCCCTTTTTTTCCCCTCAAGATGTAAGACTCCTTCAAAGAGGTACCAGATATTTCATCTTGTGCTGAAAATGTGTTTCCAGCTCTCTCTCTCTCTCAAAGAAAGCTGCTTTTACCCACCATTCACTTTAAGCCAAGAATGCTTCTGCCCGATCAAAGGCGGCCTTCCCCCTGCGCCTGCTTGTGCCAGCTGCCTTCTCTCAGACCTGGCGCACCTCCGTCACAGAGGCAAACAGGGAGTTTTATCCCAGTCCAGAATTCCTGGGCCTGAGAAACAAGTCTCATCAGTGCTTGTGGAAATACGTGACTAATGGCACCAGCTTGAACGGGAAAGGCAGCAAGGCGGGTGAGCCACTGTGAGCTTGATCCCGAGAGGCCTGGGCGCATGCGGGAAGCACTGTGCCCACCAGGAGTGACAGGCCAGTGGGCCCTCTTAGGAGGCTAAAGGCAGGCCCAGGGGTAAAAATGACCAACATCCCCTCTCCTGGGGCAGTGATGCCACTAGGCTGACAGAGTCTGGATTTCAGGGCCCTGTTTTGAAAAGAAACTCCTGGGAGTGAGTGGGGATGCAGAGGGGGTGTGAGGAGGAAAGGAGGGGGCCATGACTAGGATAGTGCCAAGGGCAGTGGCCGTGGCCGTGCCCTGTGACTGTGGGACATCCCCACTACTTCAGTCCCGTTTTCTTGGCTGTAAATGGGTGTCAACACCATTGGTACAAATAAATCTTACAGCAGCCCGATGAGGTAATGAAACATCATTGTCCCCATTTTATGGCTGAAGAAGCAATGGGTTGGAAGCATGCCTATTAGACCAGAGCTCCTTGGGAGCCAAGCCTGTGCCTTATTTCGTCCTTCTAAGGGCCTGGCACATACAGGAGGCTCATTAAATGCCGGCGGAAGGAAGGCTTGAGCTGGGGAATCGTGAGGATCAAGGAGGCAGTGAAAGCACTGAGCGTTTACAAAGTGCTATCCCCAGGAACAGGTTATTAGCCACCAGCGATGGGAAGGAAGGCCTCACAAAAGAGAGCTCTGTGCTGGTCGTGGGTGTTTGGTGCATGGAAGGGGCAAAGGAACAAAGCAGGTAATCTCCACCTTGGAGAAAAGAGAAGGGGCAGAGGAAAGCAGATGTGGGCTGAGAACGGCAGGCAGACAGACTGCCTTGGGGCTGAGAGGTGAGACTAGTCAGGGTAGAAAGTCAAGGGCACAGAGCAAGAGGCTGAGGCTCTAAATGAGACTCTCGGTGCCGGGGATGCCCAGCTGGGGCAGACCCCAGTAGGGTTATGGGGTAGAAAGGTGAGCCGGGAGCTGGCTGGTCTCTCTGTTTCTTCACCTGGCAGAGGCTACTGGAGCCAGGGAGGGTAGTGACGATGGTGAGCCAGGAACAAGGGCGCAGTGGGATAATTGGGTGGTGCCCATGGAACAGAAACGAAGGAGCAGAGCTGAGAAAGGATGAATGCTGGGAGCACCAAGAGTGGCAGCATGAACAAGCAGAGCAGAGAGCCAGTGTGGACAGGTGTCCAGGCAGGGCCAGCTGTCTGGGGCATACCCATGGCTTGTGGAAACCCAATAACAAAAACTGATCTCACCTTCTCTCTCTAGGAATCTTTTAGGTCAGTCAGGAGGTGACAACTGACCCAAGCACCCAGATAAAGACTGGGGGAAAGCAGAGACCTCACTGAGGATGACATGCGACCAGGACTCTTAACACGTGGCATATTCTGGAAACTACCACACAATTGGCTTTGGAGGGGAAATGCTAACTTCACTTGACAGATGACAACTTGGAGGCAATGACTAGGCAAGGTCACACCACTTCATGGAAGGGAGGAGTAGAGGTCATTCCAAACAGAAAATAATACAAGAATCCAGAGGACTGTGTTAATGGGCTAACATTTAGATTCTCCTGTTTGCTGAAGGTCTGGGAAACATCTCAAACAAATCCCTGTGCTCAAGCACTATCAGTTCTACCTACCACATCTGTGTCTATTTCTCCTCCATCCTCTTTCTCCAAAAATTCATGGCCTCAGTCCGGGCCCTTATCCTCTACTGGACTCTGATGTCACTACTACTTCTCAGTGGTCTCCTGGCCAATTGCTAAATTGCAAATCGGACCAGAGGCAGGAGTAGCATCCACTACACAGCACTGTACTAGGTGCCACATGCTGAACCAATTCTCGAGTAGTTTCTAAGTTCGTTGTGGAAAGAAATGCATAAAGCAACATTTCAACAGGAGACAGGGAGCTGCAGGCAGGGAAGCGCCCAGCCCTGGCAGGGATGGAGGACTGCTTCTCAGAAGAAGTGCCTTGGAAGTGAGCCTTGACGCTTGCTTAGGAGTTCACCAGGGGCGGGGCAGAAGCCACGTGGTGTGAGCTACCTTGGTGTACTCCGGAGGACTGGTGTATTTGATTCATGAGGGTGGCAAGTGGGCAGGGGCTGAATTCTCCAAGCCCTGGTGGGACACGCCACGCCGAGTGTGGACGAGCTGCTGTGTGCAGTAGCAAGGCTCGCTGATGTCTTAAGCAAAGAAGTGGCATCGATAGATTTGCATTTTATGTAAAAAATAAAAGTATAAATGACTAGAAGAAAACACAGAATATGTTTATAAACTTTGGTTGAATTAGGCTTTTCTTAGCATAATCCAAAGCCGGAAACCATAAAAAAAAGATTGATTTAGATATGGCTATATAATAGTGGAAAACTGATATAGCAAAAATACCACAAATCACTTCTAATAAAGACAAACAACAACTGGTTTGACATGTTTGCAACATGTAACCAAGGATTAATATCCATAATATATAAGAGCACTTATAAATCTTAAGAGAAAGACAAATACTGCAGTAGAAAAAACAGGCAAAGGATATGAATAGGCAACCCACAGAAGGAGGGGGACATAAATAGCTAATCAGCAAATGAAAAGATGTTCACCTTTATTAATAATTAAAGAAATGCTAATCAGAACAATGCGATTACATTTTTCGACATCCATTATGGCACAGATAAAAGAGACAATGCCCAGAGCGAGTGAGAGAGGCATGCACTCTTATACACTGTCAACAGGAGTTCAAGCTGGTACAATCCTAACCAGAAGGAAAGCTGAACATCTACATGAAAACTTAAAATGTACATTCATGTCTGAGAATTTCTTCTAAATAAATAATTGGACTGCTGTACAAGGATGTATTATGAGGGTATTCTGCTGCACTGTTGTTTATAATGGCAAATATTTTGAAACCAAGCTTAAGATTTGACAATAGGAGGACTATTTAAATAAATAATGGTATATTCAATAGAGGGCTACACAGCCATTGGAAAGCATTATGTAGATCTCTAAGTACTGACATGAAAGGTTATCCATAATACAGCACTAAGTGAAGAAAATAGGTTGCAGAATAGAACCCATGGTATTTGTATCTATTCGTGTATTTATGTAAATGAGATTTCATATATATATTTCATATTCACATATATGAAATCTCACATATATAAATGGACTTTTTGCATAAAACACTGGGAAGGTTATTCACCAAACTATTAACTGCAGTTGTCCCAGAGAAGGGGAAGTGTAGTGGGACTCAATCTCTTGGTGCCATTTCATTTTTAAAATATTGTTATAAGAAAGTGGCTGTGGAAAGCCGGAGTACACGCTGAGGACATTTGTGCCAGGGCAGGCAAATGGACTAGCAAGCTAGCAGCTCTTGAACATTTATTTAACAACCATTAATCTGTACATCTAATGGCCTGCTGGATCTCTCTACTTTGCTACCTTGCTGGCCCTTCAAACTCACATCCACAATTAAGCTTATCATACTCTGTCTCCACCTGGCTCCTCTTCTAGTGTCCCCATCTCAGTGAAAGACACCCCTACCTCACCCTACTCTGGGACCAAGCCGGCAGCAAGGGCATCATCTTCAAGAAGAGGGCAAATGATAGGGCCACCTCCACGAGAGGTAGCAAATGGCCCCCTCCCTCCATTCTGCTCACCGGGGCCCTAGACAAGGCAGCGTCTTCTCAAATGGCTATAAAATAGTGGCAGAACACCCTTTATAACCTGGCCTATCTGGCAGCTACGAAGAGATGAAGCAATTGATTGGGGTTCAAAAGGCTTTTCCTGGTGGTTGAGTCTGGAAAAGTGCAGATACATCCATTCACTTAAACAAAAAGAGGTAATGAGCCTTTGCTTTGAGCCGATGCCGGGCTGTGTAGCACCTGCTGAGTACCTTCCTGAAAGAGATGAATAAGTCTACATCTCTTGAAAGCAAGTAAATGGGAGTAATGGAAGTCTGGTTGTCTGCCCATCTAATTCATCCGGAATGCCAGCATTTCCTCCTTTGCTTGTCTACCAGCTCCTACTGGGAGGGTGGAATCGTAACTGATGACAAGACATCAGCATTGTTTTTATAAATACTTACAATTTATCCGCCTTCTATTCCCCGAAGGGCTGGCCAGATTCCTTTGGTTCCCTGGTAGCCTCCTTCCCACCCCCAGACAAGGCCAAGGACCAAACTCTGCAGGTGAGTTTAGAATCCAACACACTGAGACTTCAGATTGGGACACCTGGCACCAGACAAGGCCTGACTGTGTGCTCCGGTTCTTCTGTTGCTGAGGGTCATGCCCCAGACTCCCCGTCAGATACTGATTCCCTGAGCCCGAGCTCTATTTGTAAAGGGCCCCATATTTCTTTCTCTGGGGCTGGCACACCTTCTTTTTTGCTGCCCATCACCTTTTCCCTCGATGGGAGGTGAGGCCTGCCATCTGTGTCTGCACACCCCCACTGCACACTCTCCTGACACCAGCTGTTTGCCCGCCCACAGCCCATGCCTGTGCTCCTGCCACTGTGCTCTCCTGCCTGTGTTCCTGCCAAATGCCTGCCTCGATCACCACCACCACCCCACCCCGGTCTCTGTCTCTGCCATGGCAGGTGTTTTGCCCAGCAGAATGCAGGTGGCTCCAGTGTCTGTGATGAGCTGTCCCCTCACTCTACCCCACCCATTCCAGCCTAGCCCTTCCCAATCCACCTGATTCTGTTGCGGTTAATCAACGGATCCACTGCTTTTCTGAGAACTGGAGGAATGAGGCAGCTTACAATATTAAAACACATTTATCTCATTTATAATGGCATCGCAAAACAGGATGAATTTAACAAAATAGGTGTAAAACCTATATAATGAAAACTATACAACATTGTTGAGAGAAACTAGAGAAGAACTAAATAAATGAAATATACTGTGTTTGTGGATTGGAAGACTCAATATTGTAAAGGTGCCAATTCTTCCCAATTCAACACAACTTTAATCAAAATCATAATAGGCCTTTTTATGGATTATTGATAAACTGAGTCTCAATTTATATAAACATACATAGGACTTAGGATAGGCAAAACAGTTTTGAAAAAAAACAAAGTTGCACCCAACGCCACAAATCCACAGCCACACCTCTCACCGTCTCCCAGAGCGCAGGTCTCCCTGCAGGGCTGGGCCCTCCTGGAAGGTACACATGGAGTCAGACATCTCTGGCTTTTTTTTTTTAACCTGATTTCAAGACTTACTGTAAAGCTATAGTAATTAAGACAGTCTGCTATTGGTGTAAGAACAGACAAATATATGGATGGTACAGAAGAGACAGTCCAGAAATAACTATATATATATATATATATATATATATATAATCAATTGATCTTTGACAAATGTACCAAGGTATTTAATAATTCAATGGAGGAAAGAATAGTCTTTTCAACAAATGATGACAGAACAAGTGGATATCCATGTAGGAAAAAAGTGAACTCAAAATGGATCATAGACCTAATTATGGATGCTAAACTATGAACTTCTAGATAAAAACATAGGAGAAAGTCTTTACGATTTGGGGTTAGGACAAAAAAAAAAGCATGAACCCTAAAAGAGAAAACTGACAAATGGAACTTTATCACAATTTAAAACCTTTGTTTTTCAAAAGACACTGTTAAGAAAATGCAAAAAGGCCAGGCGCGGTGGGTCACGCCTGTAATCCTAGCACTCTGGGAGGCCGAGGCGGGCGGATTGCTCGAGGTCAGGAGTTCAAAACCAACCTGAGCAAGAGCGAGACCCCATCTCTACTATAAATAGAAAGAAATTAATTGGCCAACTAATTTATATAGGAAAAATTAGCCGGGCTTGGTGGCGCATGCCTGTAATCCCAGCTACTTGGGAGGCTGAGGCAGGAGGACTGCTTGAGCCCAGGAGTTTGAGGTTGCTGCGAGCTAGGCTGACGCCATGGCACTCACTCTAGCCTGGACAACAAAGCGAGACTCTGTCTCAAAAAAAAAATAAAATAAAATAAATAAATAAATAAAAAAAAGAAAATGCAAAGGCAAGCCATAGACTAGGACAAAACACTTGCAAAACATGTATCTGCTAAAGGATTTTCTTAGACACACACACACATACACGCACAAGCACGCAGAGATCTGATAAAGGATTTGTATTTATATCCAGAATATAAAGAGAAATCTTACAACTCAATAAAACAATGCAATAGAAAATGAGCAAAAGATTTGAAGAAACACTTCACAAAAAAGATACAAATGGCAAATAAGCACATGAAAAGATGTTCAACATCACTGATTATCAGGGAAAAATACAAATTAAAACCATAATGAAATACCTCTCTATGCCCATTAGCATGGTGTAATGGTTAATTCTGTCAGTTTGACTGGGCTAAAGGGTATCCAGATAGCTGGTTAGACATTATTTCTGGGTATGTCTATGAGGATGTTTCTGGAAGAGACCAGCATTTCAATCAGTAGATTGAGTGAAGAAGATTCCCCCTCAGCAATGTTGGCAGGCATTATCCAGTTCATTTAGGGACAGAACATTTATCATGAAATATTATTCTTCTTTTGATTTTTTCAACCACTTAAATATGTGAAAACTGTTTGCAGCTTACAGGCTATACAAAAATAGGCAATAAGGCTGGACTTGGCCAGCAGACCCTCATTTGCATACCCCATCTGTATCTATAGCAGAGCTTCTCACTCTTGGCACTATTGAAATTTTTTGGCCAGCTAATTCTTTGTTCTGCAGAACTATCCTGTGCATTGCAGGATATTTTACAGCATCCCTGGCCTCTACCCACTAGATGCCAGTAACGCCTGCCCAGTTGTGACAACCAAAAATATCTGCAGACATTTTCTTGCCTTATGTCCCCTGAGGGTGTTGGTCTCTAGGGACAGATCACTGGTTGCTTGAGGAGGTGGGGTTTGGGGGCTGGAGGTGATCATGGAGAGGAAGGGGATTGACTAGAAAGAGGCAATTTGGGGGATAACAGAAATATTCCACATCTTGATTGTGGTGGTGATTATGTAGGTTTGAAACTCTGAAATGTACACTGAAAACAGTTGTGTTTATTATCTATAAATCACACCTCAACAGTGTCGATATAAAAACAACAAAAACACATTTAAAAGAGGATTGCTAAAGAGAAATCAGAAAGCAAAGAGATATAATTTAGTAGGAATTACATTTAGACCTAAGTCTCCTGGCACTTCAAGCAAAGGGTGAAATGGTTTGGGAAAGGGAAATCCTTGCTAGTGCTGGATTAAAGGGAGGCTCTGATTCACTCACCACAGAATGTCAAAAAGAGGTTTCAGAAGGACTGTTTTAGAGACAGCAAGTCTGCTCTATATGTAGATAAAAATTCTAGAAGGAACTTACTGGATTACTCTTTAAGCAAAATAAACATATGTTTGATTGCAGTTTTGCAGAAGGTGCAGAAATACTTTTCCAATGGCCATTTTTAATACAAAGCAAATATCAATAAAAGCTGAGAAAATACCATTAAATTTTTAACTCAGCAATGATACTTCTGTGGAATGACATAGTCCCATTATAAATTTGCATCTGGTGCTCTAACCTACCTGACAGAATGCAAATTATGTCTTGGTAAAGTACCCTCAGACATCATCTAAGCCAAATTCATGCTCCCTGCTCTCCTATCCCCTCAGCCCAGTGTTCCAAAATTGAGGAACACGTGTACAGGTGATTTCAGGAGGCACACATGCCCAGACTTAAAGGACATTGAACTGTGAGAGAGAAGGCGGTTCCCTTCAGCTCTCTTTCTGCACATATGATTACATCAAGGAAAACATCTCAGCTCGTAGGCGTGCACCTCCTAATACTTACTCACTTGTTAATTTCCCTTTTTAGCAAAGAGAAGAGCAAGATCTAGTTTTTAATTGGAATTAAATTCCAATTAGAAATTAAATTCCAATTATAGTGTTGGTTTTTGTTGTATTTATGTTTCTAGTTATTTATCTATTTATGGCACATATTCCCATTTATGGTGTTGGACATAATGTTTCTTTTAAAAATATAAGTAAAAAAGGTAAATCTATTTAAAGAATAGTATTAAGCAAACAATCTTAGAGATGGTATTCTATAGAAAACTGATAAGGAGGTATATGTAAGTGATTCAAGTCAGGAGACAATGTTCTAGATCAAGGATCACCAAACTTTCATAAAAGGCCAGAGAGTAAATATTTTAAGCTTTGTAGACCGCATTCAGGGGTTCTGTCACATATTTTTTTTTCTTTAAGTAATCCCTTAAAATGGTAAAAAGCATTCTTAGCTCACCAGGCCACACAAAAACTCCACTGACCCCCACACGAAGAGCTTTGCTGTTCAATGTGGTAGCCACTAGCCTTGTATGGCTACTAAGCACTCGAAAGGTGGTTAGTATGACTGAGGAACTGAAAAATTTGAATTTAAATAACCACATGTGGCTCTTGGTTAAGGCAATGCATGGTGCAGCTCTAGCCAATGATTAAAAAAATGTACTATTAACTATTACATAACAGGCATAAAAGATAAGCACAAATGGAAAGATAACGCCCTCTCAACCTCATAGTTTAGACTCTACCAGTCTCTATCAGTTCATCAAGAATCAGTCATCAATAATGACATTTTGATGGCAAGCTCCTCAACTCATTTTGTAAAGCCAATATAACCTTAATATCAAAGCCTAATAAGGACAGTATTAAAATAGTAAACATTTGGACAAGCAAACAGAATGCAACAGTGTATCAAATGGATACTGCAGTTTGACCTAGTAGAGTCTATTCCATAAGACAAGGACAATTCATGACCATGGACGTTAGCAACATAATTCTTTACATCAATGAATCAATGGAGAAAAACCATTCAAAATAAATAGAAGCTGAAAAGACATTTGATGAAATGCTATTCTCCCCTCCCCTAAAATTCTAAGAACAATGGAACAGAACAAAACTGCTCAAGTGTAATAAAGGCAGGTTACCAAAAATCAACAGCAAATATCATTCTAAAGGGTGAAACACTAAAGTCATTGTCAATATAATTAGAAATAAAGCAGGGATGCCTTCCCTGATCACTATGATTAAACAATGTTTGCAAGTTACCAGAAAATGCAGTAAAAAATTTAAATCCTCATGATAAACAAGAAAAAAAGAGATAAATTATGTTATGATTGTATACCTAGAAATCCTAAGAAAATTGGTAAGATAATGAATTATAAGATAAATATAATAAAAATCAGTACTTTTTATATAATACTAGCAAATAGCCAGCAAGAAATAGAAACAGGAAAAAATGATGGTATACACAATAGTCAAAAACACTGTAAAACACTTAAGTACAACAAATAAAACACTAAAAATAGTCCAGGAAAAGGCAAATCTATATATCACGTATTTTCTCTATTTTGATCTATTTTGAGTAAGTGGCTGCCTAGGGCTGGGGGTGGGAAGGAGAAGTGACTGAAAATAGGCTCAAGTTTCTTCTCGGGGAGACGGAAATTTTCTAAAATAGGTCATATGCTGGTCCTACAACTCTGTAAATACCTAACTATCAGTGGATTATACACTTAAAATGGGTGAATGTTATGGTATGCAAATTGTATCTCAATATAGCCTTACCAAAACAACAACAACAAAAAAAATAAATAAAAACTAATGCATAGATAGCTATAGAACTTCTCAAAGTATAAAAGGTAAGATCCAAACAAAATGAAACAAATATATTCTTAGATGGGAAGACCTAATATAAAATCTCAATTTGACCCAAATTAAGATATAAATATAATGCAATTCTATTAGAATTCTCAATGTGTTTATTTTGGAATGGATAATAATAATGAAATTGAAAAGAATCAAGAAAATTATGAAATGAATAGTATGGCGCAGGTGAAGGACTTCCTTAGTAGAAATTAAAATACGCTCTCTGAAATATCTGTGGTTAAAACTGTATGGTAACGACATGTGATTAGACAAACTCATGAGTGGCACAAAATAGAGTGTTTAGCAGCAGTTTTCAATTAAATCCAACAAAAGTGATAGTTCAGTGGGGAAAAATGATTTATGCAACAAATGATGTTGGCACAACTTCCCATTGGTCTAGAAGAAAATTAAATTGGCTTCCTACCTTATGGCATATATCAAAATCCATAACCCATATAGAATTTATTTAATGTAAAACATAAAACCATAAAAATACTAGAAGACAAATAAGAAACTACATGCACAATCAAGGAGTAGGGGAGACTTTTTAACTTAGTCTGGAAACCCAGAAACCATAAAGGAAAAGACATACTTCAGACTTTATAAAACTTTTAAAATTTGGTAAAGTGAAAGATACAATAGAAATAAAGTCAACAGATACACGATGAACAGCCTGGGAAAACATGTGCAATGCAGTGCATATCACAGCTGAGAGCTCTTACATATTGACTGGAAAAACACAATCAAGAGAAAGACGGGCATAGGATATCAGTAAGTGATAGAAAGAAAAGCAAATCTAAATGACCAACAACATGTGAAAAGATGTTAAGCCTCTGTAGTAGTCAAGGAAATGCAAATGAAGGTAACAATAAGGTATCACTTTACATCCATCCAATGGCAAAAATTCAAGAGTGATATCTGGGAGGAAGACCCACAGTTCTGTGCTATTTGTTGGCTATTTGGAGCATGAAGGATGTGAACAAAGCTTCCCAAAGAAAGGATGAACAAGAGATGTTATTTTCATACGAGTCTAAAAGGAGAAAAAAGCCATGTTGCACGTATGCACACAATTTTCTTATTTAAACACACACAGAAACTAAAGTAAATATATTTTTAAAACTTGTCATTGGAGTTGTCATTGATTTTAATTAGGAAAGAAAAACTGCTGAGGGTGGTCTGGAGGCTGGGAGCAACAGAGGGGTCTGCGTCAACTGATGTAGATAAAGACAAAATCTCCTCACTTCCCACCCTCTCGGGCCCCCTCCTTCAGCCCAGCAGCCTGGACTCCCTTCAGCACACACATCCCAAAAGGGAAGGGCCAGGAAGAGATGGAAACAGCGGAGTGGGATGTGCTCAGTTGCCCCTAACCACCCTGAGAAGCTGTCCCCCTCTCCCCTCTGCCCAGACCGTCCGCCTCCAACAGGCCAGCCAAGCAGATCCCCCCAAGTCCTTGGACCTGTCCTGAGGTCTCACACCCATCCCTCTGCCTGGTGTCCTCTTCCCCAAAACCTGTCCCAACCCCTCATCAGGGAGGACCTTTGCTGCAACCCAATGGCTAGGAGGGTTCTCTCGGCCATGCTGGTTACACTCTGCCATGTCACTGACATTGCACAATCTCCACCTGCAGCGTGGTGAGCCTTCTTCAAGGCCAGTGCCTTGGTCCACCTTTTTCTTCCCAAGGTATTCAGCTGGTGCCTGGCTAGCAGCAGATGCTCAGAGAACGTTAATCATCTTCCCCATTTTTCCCATGATCTACTCAAATTATCCTACTTTGGGATTTTAACCAGCTCCAGATGGAAAGGCACCTGGATGCTGTAGGTACTGTGTAGGTCTGCCCCTTTCAGACTGGGGGGTGGCATGAGTGAGGCCCTTCTTCCTGGGCCTCTGATGGGACTAAACTCTTAACTGCATGTAGTTTCCAAAATTCCTTCTATCTTTCTATTAAAAGGAAAAACGGAAAATGTGAACTGGAGTGCAGACATTGTATTAACGTTTTTAAGATTAAAGAAAAGGCTGGGGGAGGGGCGTAAAAAAAAAAAAAGATTAAAGAAAAGAGGCTTCAATAGCCACAAAAGGCCACATACTGCATGATTCTATTTATATGAAATGTCCGGAACAGGCAAATCCGGAGGGACAGCCAGTAGCTTAGCGGTTGCTAGGACCAGGGGATGGAGAAGAGATGGTGGCGAAGAAATGAGGCGTGACTGCTAATAGGTATGGGGTTTCTTCTGGGGTAAGGAAATGTTCTAAAACTAGAATACGGTGATGACTGCACAACTCTGAACACGCTAAAGACTACTGAATTATGTATGCACTTAGTGTGGGTGCACTCTATGGCATGAAAATTGTATCTCAAGAAAGCTGTTCAAAAGCCGGGCGCGGTGGCTCATGCCTGTAATCCTAGCTCTCTGGGAGGCTGAGGCGGGCGGATTGCTCGAGGTCAGGAGTTCGAAACCAGCCTGAGCAAGAGCGAGACCTCGTCTCTACTATAAATAGAAAGAAATTAATCGGCCAACTCATATATATACAAAAAATGAGCCGGGCATGGTGGCGCATGCCTGTAGTCCCAGCTACTCGGGAGGCTGAGGCAGGATGATCACTTGAGCCCAGGAGTTTGAGGTTGCTGTGAGCTAGGCTGATGCCACGGCACTCACTCTAGCCTGGGCAACAAAGTGAGACTCTGTCTCAAAAAAAAAAAAAAAAAAAGAAAGAAAGAAAGCTGTTCAAAAAGGCTTCAGAGATACTTCCAAGTCGCATCAGGATGCTGCAGGCCACACCCACAGGCTCCCGGGGGTAATGACGCCTTTTCCTTGACCATTCAGGATGAGCTTTAAGAAGTAACAGGAAAGAATGGAAACTCCAGCCTGGTCAGCAAGTCAAGAAAACTTGGAGGACAAGGAGGACATCTGGGGAACAGGTCCGGGAGTATGTCAAGACTGTCCCCCTCACTCCCGGTCCCCAGCTGAAACTGAATCGGCGCAAAGGCAGACGACTGCCCAGAGCCCGGAGCCGGTTCTGGAGGCTGATCTGGAGCCCTTGTCAGAGCATGGCAAAGGGTGCCACAGCAGGAATGGCATGGCTGGGCAGTGAAGGACGGGCCAGGCGAAGGCAGTGCAGGTGGCTGGCTCGGTGTAAAAGTAAAGGGCCATTCAGGGCTGGGCTCCCCACCTGGGTTGCGAGGAAGATGCTCATGAAGGTCGGTGGTGGGGGAAGGGGAACCTCCCCCCATCCCCCCATGTGGAGAGAGGCCCTCAAGAGTGCATGTGTCAGATGCTACAGAGGCTACTCCAAAAAGAAGGCTCACAGGGGACAAAGCCTCAACAAGTCCCCTCCCCACCACCAAAGCCAAACACTACAAAAAAAGGGACAGGTTGAAACAACTTCCGGAATAGGCTGCATATATTGAAAAGAGCCATTAATTAAGTCTTGACCACCCACAAATGCTTCTAGTAAATTCCTCTGCACAGCTCCACCCCAGCCTCCCTCCCCACCAACTTGGACAATACAGCCTCCCCCATGCTGCTGGACCTCTGCCACAGAGATTGGACATGCCAGCTGGCCAGGTGACTTCTATCAGCCTTGTCACAGTCAGGAATACAGCAGCCCTCTGCCCGTTTCCAGGCAGAAGCCAGGATCAGGAAGGGATGGTAGCAGGAAGGAAGAGTACAGACTCAGAAAGAAAATGATAAATAAATGAAGCAGTGGATGCATGGGGCAAAATGGGCAAGGAAAGTATGGACTACAAACAATGCAATTATCATAGCTTGGGGGACCACATCTCCTAGTTTACTGGCTCTGACCCAGTTCATGCCTATAGACTCAAGTAAATTATTAACAGCAACCCCCTGTCCCTCCCCAAAGTGCTCTGCTTTTAAGTATACATTATATGAGAGCTGAGAGCACGTCAGCCAATTATTCAGAGACACATTCATGAAAAGGAACAGAAATAAATTCAAGTCAACATATTCACTGATAATCAACTTGGTGAGAGTCCTTGCATCAAGTGCTACAGAAGAGTCTTGTATTAGTTTTCTATGCTGTATAACAAATTACCATGAACCTAGTGGCTTAAAACAACCCACATTTATTTCCTCACATTTTCTGTGGGTCAGCAGTCCTGAGTCCTAGCTTAGAGCCTCACAGGCTGTAATCAAGATATTGGATGGGCTGTGTTCTCATCTGGAGATTTGACAGGGGAAGAACGTGCTTCCAAGGTTGCTCAGGTTGTTGGCAGAATTCATTTCCATATGGTTGTAGGCTCTCAGCCAGAGGCCACCCTCTGCTCCTAGAGGCCACCAACTTCTTGCCAAGTGGCCTTTCCCAAAATAGCCACTTCGTCAAGCTAGCAAGGAATGCCTCTAGAGTGAGTTTACTAGCAAGACAGGATCCTATATAACATAACACAGAAATGACATCCTCTCACCTTTGCTGAATCCTATTGGTTAGAAGCAAGTCACAGATCCTGCCCACAATCAAGGGGTAAGGATTACACAAGGGTGTGAACACTAGGAGTTGGGGATCACAGCTAGGGAGCAGAGGGATCAGTCTTTCTTCACAGTGCTCAGAAAACATATCCACAAGTAACCAAAACACAAGGCAAAACGGAACTAACACTCCACATGAAAAGCCCTTTCTGCAGGAGGATCCAGAGGCCTCTTAACCCATCGTGCAAGACCAAAGAGGGCAAAACTCACCAGATACTCTCTCTGATACAGCTCACTGGAAGTTAAAGTGCCCTGGAGGTTCCTCCTCTGTGACATGACTAAACGTTGTCTAAGGGTCTTTTGGGCCCCAATGTCCTATGATGACACCTGGCCCACTGTACTTATCCAATAGGCACCTGCTGTCTGAAAGAAGGAAGGAACAAGCAAACGCACACATTACTGTGACAAGGCCTATGGTGCCCAATTTTCTCATTTTCTGCATCCTGAAATTTAAACCAAATTTTCCCCTGGAAAAAAAATGACTAAAAGGGAAAATATTGGAAATATCATTTGTTAATCAGCAATAATGGGCCATCCCCACTTCCTGATCCCTGAGCCTTTCTTTTTTGAATGGGCAGTCAAGAAAACAGCCTGTCTCTTCAGCAGACCCGAAAGCCTGACTCTGCATGCTTGGGTCTTATTTCCGGGGCCTGCACCTTGGGGCCCATTTTAGAACATAAGCCATGCACGTGGGCCCAAGAACTTCATGCCCCTCAGGTTTCTTACGTCTCTGAGAGGGTGGGGCAGAGCCAGCCAATCATCATTATTGTTGAGACAAGTAAAACATATACATGATAAACATTTAAAACCATGTAAATTGTGAATTGTCCCAGCCCCTCCTCCAGAGACAAGCACCATGGTAGGTTTTGTTATATTTCCTCCCATGGATGGTCTACACATATTTAAGCATGTATGTATGTATTTTGCAGTACATAAGGTATTACATTAAGGGCACGTGCATTAAATACGGTTATGCACTGTGTTCTTCCCATTCAGTGATATACATTAGAGATTGTTCTACATCAGAACCGAAATATCTGGCTTATTTTTAATGGCTGTATAGTATTCCCTTGTAAGGATGTAACATGATGTATTTAATTTGTTCTCCAATGATGGGCATTTATATCATGTCTAATTTTTTGCTAGTACAAATAATGCTGCAATAATATCCCTTCATATTTTCCATCATGCACATGTGCCTGTGTATCTTTGGGATAAATTCCTAGTAGTGGTATTGCTGGGTTAAAAGGGATATGCAGTTTTAATTTTGATAGACAGTGCCAAACTGCAAATCTGCCGATTTTCACTGGTCAGGAACCGTGACAGCTCAGCAGCAACACTGGCTGCTTGTTACAGAACATCAAAACTGTCAGACAACATCTAGTCTGCATCTCCTCATTTTACAGAGAAGGGAAGGGAGGCATTTTGATAAACTTCTCCTATGTGTTATTACCTCAGGAGTAATTATCGTACTGTCTAGCTCGTTTCCATTTGACAATCATGTACCTTTGATTGTTTTTATATACTTTTCAATATCTCTAAGCACCTTGCACCTAGCTCCTCAAAACAGTGTCTTTTTTTTTTTTTTTTTTTGAGACAAAGTCTCGCTTTGTTGCCCAGGCTAGAGTGAGTGCCGTGGCGTCAGCCTAGCTCACAGCAACCTCAAACTCCTGGGCTCAAGCAATCCTGCTGCCTCAGCCTCCCAAGTAGCTGGGACTACAGGCATGTGCCACCATGCCCGGCTAATTTTTTCTATATATATGTTAGTTGGCCAATTAATTTCTATTTATAGTAGAGATGGGGTCTTGCTCTTGCTTAGGCTGGTTTCGAACTCCTGACCTTAAGCAATTCGCCCGCCTCGGCCTCCCAGAGTGCTAGGATTACAGGCGTGAGCCACTGCGCCGGGCCCTCATAACAGTTTCATCTCTCCATGACATGGAGACCATTTAATTTCTCTCACAATGGCCAACTTCAGGTGCTATCTGCTACTAAGAGATGGCACAATTTTATAGAATTTACTAGTGAAAATCTGCTTTACTTGGAATCTTCTGCCCTCCAAATTATTATTGCAGTTCCTGTTAATAACTGATTATCTCAGACAATTTTATTCCTACTTTCACACAAATTCTTTGATGACTAACTTGCCAACTAAAGCTGATTAGAAAGCATCTCTGATCAGGGAATTTTGTGAATTTAAGTCAAGGAATTAACACATATTATTGCACTTCTCTTTATGTGAGAACTATCAGGCACTATGGGTAAAAGTACCCCTTACACCAAAAACAATTTTTTTAAAAAAGACAATCCCTATTCTTAAAAATGTATTATCAGCTGGATACTAAAACTGTACATGTGATATTCACAAAAATATGGTCTATGGGTGGTTCATAATTGATTAAATACTGGAGTATTAGATTTATACATTTCAAAATACAGAGTTAAATCCTATTATTATAAAAGATATGAAATATCTGAGTGCTTAAGGGACTCAGAGTTTAAGCAGTAAATCTAGATTTTAAAGATATGTGAAGTCTGTATTCACTCACTTTTTTGTATGAAGATAAACACCAAACATGGCAGGCCACATGAGAAGAAAAAAATCTTTCTCGGGAACAATCTGGGCTGTGAGTTTTTATATAAGGAAAAACCAGCCAAGTAAGGAATTCATCATGGCCCTGTCCGGCTCCATTACCATCATCTTATAATTATGCCTAAATCACTGTCCTTGATCCACACTGGCCATTTCTATCACTGCCATCTCTCCTGGGCCACAACTAACCACTGATGCAAGTCGGTTTCCTCTCATAGCCACGGTCTGAAGGTCAGTGCTCACATCTGTATGCCTCATCTTTATTGCTTTTCATTACTTGCAGAAGTTCGTTCCACTATAATCCAACTGTAAAAATCATGTTTATTTTAAGTCTTTTCAGAAACCCATGAAAAATGGGATATAGGTTTATAATTCTATTCCCAAGAGATACTTCATATCTCTGATTCTAAGCTGACACTTTTTGGGGGGAACTTTTTTAAGCCACAGAAATTACACAATTCAAAATTGCTATTTGGCAGAAGACAGGAAACACAAAATAGTTAACAATAAAGACCACTTGTTAATCTTGCCCAAAACTGTTAGGACATCTCTGGAACAATCTTTAGACTATTGTTGCAAATATAGTCTAGATTCTCTATTTTCCATAAGAAACAAGAGTTAAGAAAACTGCTGTAGCAATACTAAGGCTGATGCACTCCATTGAGGTCACTGCAGCCAATCAACTGGCTGCTTTATGGGCAATTCCTGAAAACTAGTCTAATATGTATATAATTTTTTTAACTGTGGAGTCGGAGACACAGCTTAAAGTTCTACTTTTTGCTAAAGAATAAGAGTTTGAAAACAACCTCTGATCAAGCCATAATAACATCACACCAGTCTTTAGGATTTCTAAAAACAATTTAATCACCACATTGCATACCCCGTAGGATTTTTTTAATTTTACCATTAATCTTACTGTTTGACGCAATCTGCTAAAATGGAACATATGTGCATCCTCGACCCAGTAATTCTACTCCTAGGTAGATACCAAACAGAAACACACATGTGTTCATCAAAAGACACATACTAGAATATTCATAGCAGCACTGTTCATGAAAACCCCAAACTGGAAACTACCCAAATACCCATTAACAACACAATTAATAAATAAATTTGGTAGGCCAGGCATGGTGGCTCACGCCTGTAATCCTAGCACTCTGGGAGGCCAAGGCGGGCGGATTGCTCGAGGTCAGGAGTTCGAAACCAGCCTGAGCAAGAGTGAAACACTGTCTCTACTATAAATAGAAAGAAATTAATTGGCTAACTAATATATATAGAAAAAATTAGCCAGGCATGGTGGTGCATGCCTGTAGTCCCAGCTACTCAGGAGGCTGAGGCAGAAGGATCGCTTGAGCCCAGGAGTTTGAGGTTGCTGTGAGCTAGGCTGACACCACGGCACTCACTCTAGCCTGGGCAACAAAGCCCAGGCTCTGTCTCAAAAAAAAAATAAAAATAAATAAATTTGGTACATTTATACAATGGAATGCTATATAGCAATGAAAATGAGCAAATCAAATACAACAGTAAGAGGAATCTCACAAATACAACATTGAGCAAAAGAAGCCACTCACAAAAGAGTTATCTGCTGTATGATTCCATTTGTAAAAAGTTCAAAAACAGGCAAAGCTGATCTATGCAGTAAGCAGTCAGGAAGTGGAGGAAAAGGAGTAACTGGGAGAGACTCAGGGCTTCTGGAACTCTTCTGTGTCTTATTTGGTGATTACGCAGGTATGTTTAGTTTATGAAAATTCATCAGGCCAAACACTTATGTTTTGTATACCTTTCTTTGTATCTGTTACTTCACCACAAAGGTAAAAAAACAACAACAACAACAAAAAAACTACACCCTTAGCCACTCTACCCAAAAGTCACCATTTTATGTATGTGTATTGCCATGTGGCAATATGGCAAAATTAAAACAATCCAAGTAACTTCGTTAAGGTTGAAAGGGTTTCACATATGTTGGAAACAAGAGCAAAAAGAGTTTATATGAAAAAAAATTTTTTTTAAATTTTATAACAGAACAAATATATGAATCCACAGGACAGAAATCTGTTTGAAGCAGTAACAAAGATGAGAAAGGAGGCAACTTCTGTATGAATAGTGGATCTAGCTCTGCAGGACAAAGGGAAGGACAGGACCAGACAAAAGAAGGGAGAATAAAGACCCAAGGCCTGAGAAATTAGAGCCAGCGCATGCAGATTCGAAATCAACAAAGGGCAGCCTAGAAATGGACACTGGAGTGACACAAAGATGGTCTGATAGGACACTGGGCACTGCTAATGTGTGGAAGACGCACATTCACAAGGAGTCTAAGCAGTGACAGAACCAAAGAACTTTGCGGAGCCAGTGAAAGTGGATAGATGTTGGGTGGTGACAGTGACACCTGCTCAATTCAGAATGCAGAAATTCTCTTCTTTTTTTTTTTTTCAAGAGAATCTTGAAAGTCACTCACAAAACCTCAGTCTTACTTGGGTCAGATGGCTTTAAATTTAAATGTGGAGCCACAGGCTTCAGTGACTGGAAAATTCTGTAAAATGCAATCTAAAATCATACAGTCATGCATTCTTCCAATATTACCTGTTGAATGCTTACTCTGAGCAATATTTTGTGCTAGAAGCTACACAGATGAAAAAACAGGTCCAAATTCTACCTAAACAAGGTGAGGCACACCATTTTGTAACGGGCTAGCCCACTGCTAAATTCTTTAGTTTACTGTAAATCTTATACCCAACTCATAAGGTTCTCAGCTTAGGGTAGTGTTTAAAGGCAGGGATCCTGTGATGGTTAGTTTTTTGTGTCAACCTGGCTAGGCTATAGTACCCAGGGATACAATCAAAGATTCACCTAAGTGTTGCTGTGCAGATGTGGTTAACATCCACAATCAGTTGACTTTAAGTAAAGGAGATTTTCGTTGGCAATGTGAGTGAGCCAAATACAACAGTTAAAAGGCCTTAAGAGGAAAACAGGTTTCCCTGAGAAAGAGGAAATTGCAGCCTAACAGTGTACCATCAGCTCTAGGATGCCCTGCTGATATTGGGCTTGCCAGCCCCTGATATTGACATAAACCAACCCTACTGGTTCTGTTTTTCTGGATAACTCTGGCTGATACAGACCCTAATCAGATGCCTTGGGCTTGAGGCTGGCCTCTGTCACTTTCCTACCTGGGTGGATACCTCTGTTGATACCTCTGTTGCCTCATCTGTAAAACGGGGCTAAAAATAGTACCTAACTCATAGGAAGTAGAACCTCCATGGCACAGAGTGTTCTGAAAGTGTTTGTGAAATAAATAAATATTTATTTATTTATTTAGCCAAGTTGTATGAAATTCTGTATTTCTTACCTGGAAAATGTGAGCTATCTTTATTACCAACAATATGCTATCAACCAAACTTGATCACTCTTTCCCACAACAAGAACAGAACAGGCTTGGAACAGCAGCTCCTTGCCAGTCACAGGTGCACAACTGTTCCTTCTGATGGTGTGGAGCAGGGTGAGACGCCAGGCTAATCCCACACAGAGAGATGACTCAGCAAATCTGAGGTTAGAGCACTTCTGGAACATTCTTAACTCTCCAAGTTCTCAGCTGCTAAAAACAGCTGTGTTTAAAAAGGCTACTGTGGGAAAGACTCAGCACAGAGCTATTCCTATTCACAAGAGCAGGAGTTTCCGAAAGGGGTCCTAATCATTCCTTCTGTTCCCACTGCTGATCCCCTACGGCACCCTGCCCTGGCCCCTTGGGATGAAAGATTAAATGGGGAATCAAAATGTTGTTTTTGTGGAGGTTAGGATGATAATGATGATGGTGGTGATAACTAACATTTATTGAGCACTTCCCTGGATGCCAGACCCTACTACTCCCAGTGCTGTATATGTCTTACGTATGTATGAACTCGTAGAAACTTCAGAATGACCCCAGAGGTAGATACTACAACCATCTTCATTGTACAGAAGAACAAACTGAGTCCCTGAGAGATAAGTAACTCCTGTAAGGACAGATGGAAAGTGGCTGAGGGGGAATGCGAACCCGGGCTCTCTCTCCTGTGCACATAGCTCTGAGACTGGATGGGGAAGTAGGGTGTCCAGCGGTGGGGGGGAGGAGGGAGGCAAGGGACAAGTACAAACCTGGGCTGTGATTATTGGGGGCACTCAACAAGCTCAGGGTAAATCAATGCTTAAATCAATTTATTTTAAGTGAAACAAGTTGCAAAGACTGAAGTAGAAGAAATCATAAACCATGTTCCTTCAGGAATTTCTTTAGTTGAAGTATAGAAATTGTGCCCACTTTCTTCTTTGAGACAGAGTCTTGCTCTGTTGCCCCTGGCTAGAGTGCAATGGCACCATCACAGCTCACTGCAATCTCAAACTCCTGGGTTCAAGTGATCCTCCTGCCTCAGCCTCCTGAGTAGCTGGGACTATAGGTGCATGCCACCACATCTGGCTAACTTTTTCTATTTTTAGTACAGACAGAGTCTCGCTCTTGCTCAGGCTGGTGTCAAACTCCTGGGCTGAAGCAATCCTCCCGCCTCCGTCTCCCAGAGTGCTAGGATTACAGGCGAGAGCCACTGTGCCTGGCCCTCACTTTTATACATAAATATCAACGTTCTTAAAAGATTCATACTATAGAATTTGAACCTTTCATCTGAATATAAAAAAAATTAAGGCAAAGTGATTTTTAAATTATCTCTCATTTGTTCACTAGCAGTGTAATAAAATCAAACACCCACTTACTTGAAAAATGGTAAAACATACTTAATTCTTATTTGCTTTCATATTACACCAATTTCTCCCTACAGGATTTCACATTGGCAATGATGTTCTGTATTACTGTTCTTCTACAGGATACTGTGAACTAAGTCTTAGAAGAGTTTTCTGAAATATTTTCTTTATCTCAGAAAACGAAAAAGGATACACAGCATCCAATTCTATCAGAAACTGATAAATTTTTATACCAGGAATACTGGGTCTCAGGTATTCTTGTCTAATACTGACTTCTCTTGCTCTCTATACTATCCTAAGCCCTAATTTAAAACAAAGAGAACTGTAAAAACAATTTGCCTCCATCCCAGACATGCCCAGATCATGATGTCCTTTGTTTTTTTTTTTTTTTTTTTTTAGACAGAGTCTTGCTTTGTTGTCCAGGCTAGAGTGAGTGCCGTGGCATCAGCCTAGCTCACAGCAACCTCAAACTCCTGGGCTCAAGCGATCCTCCTGCCTCAGCCTCCCTAGTAGCTGGGACTACAGGCATGTGCCACCATGCCTGGCTAATTTTATATATATATATATATATATATATTAGTTGGCCAATTAATTTCTTTCTATTTTTTTTTATAGTAGAGACGGGGTCTCGCTCAGGCTGGTTTTGAACTCCTGACCTTGAGCAATCCACCCGCCTAGGCCTCCCAGAAA